>JAAEAF010005004.1:0-66889 GCA_011037195.1 Triatoma infestans | reverse complement strand
ATTAAGGTTACAGTGTGGCAAACTCTATTTATTGCTTAATTTTTTTTTTTGTTCTCTAGCATTTAGTCTTCACAGCGGCCTTCATTATCTTGCTCTTGATGATGTCTTGATCTTGCTGTAATATGTGGCAGCTTTGTCACTATTTTATATCCCAAAATTAGCAAATATGTTTCAGATGTGGAAAGCTTTCTAGTGAAGTGCTTGGTCTGTTCGGATGGAAATCCTAAATAGAAATATTTAATGCAATAATAGAAATAGACTTTATTTTATTGTAGTTGATATAATTATAAAAATCGACAAATTTTCCTTTAAACTATCAAAAATTTTTATTTAGTTACCTTGACTAAATATAGACGTAATAGAGGTATAATGTTGTTTAGCACCCAAGGTAGGTAAAGTCACTTGAGAGTATTTATATTATAATTCAGAAGAAAGCGTCACAAATAACTTTGAACAAAATCAAATAACATTTGAAATGTTATGTCACAAACCTCTGTTCTCAAGACCTCTCTCCCCCCTCCCGAAAACTACCCATTTTCTCCGAAACATATTTCATATAAAACTGATACTTTTCATTCCTGTTTAGTTAGCATTGCAAATTTAAAATAACTTCATTATAGTTGTTTTCGTGAAAATTCAAAAAAAGCCAACAAACTGTTCGGTAAAATTGCATTTCCAACACTTTAAAGTATATGTGATGGATGCCAGAAATATTTTTTATTTGCAAAATAGCAAAATTATGAAGAATAATTGTTTTTTATTGGTGTACTTTTTTGGCTGTTATTGCTTTAATACTTCTATAGGGTGATAAAAATGATGATGGTTTTTTTTTTTTAAAATGGTTAGTTTTTAAATAATGATGAAATAAATATAATAAATTTATGGCTGTAAGAAGGTTCATTTTTATCATCCTATAGAAGTATTATGAAGAATATTCTAACACTCGGCAAAAAGAGTACACACAGGTAGAAGACTACCGTTACAAGAAGAGTTCATAGTACTCAGTCACCTTTGTCTTTTACTCTTTCTCAAAGGAGAGGATTTGAACTACCAAGAGAGGGCATTCTTTCAAGGCAGTCTGTACTAGATATTCACCCAGAACACTTGTATCAGGAATCGCTCTCTTAGCATCAGTGCCAGGTCATAGGTTAAAACATAAGAGTTTTGCATTTAATCTAGATAAATAATTGATTTTATAAATTATAATATTGTGATATTGTAAAATATTTAAAATTCTTTAAAAATTATATATTTAATTCAATCTAGCAGTGCTTTCTTATTTGTTTCTAATACTTCTCTTCTCTTTAAACATACACACAAGCCCTTTTTACAAAACCGCTCACGCCACTAGTCACTATAACACATCACACCAATAACATTCACAAATAAAATTGTTGAACTCAAAACACATTATATTACCAATGAGAATTTAGTTCCGAAAATCTGATATTATCGCAATATGTATTATTCTTAAAGCAGTAAGGAAAAGTATAAACCAGCAGTTTTTTATACCGTATTGTCACGCTATTATGATCCTAGTGATCGCAGAAAACTTGCTCGAATTAACCAAGTTGAATAGAAGCAGTTTCGAAGCCAAGGAGACTTGGCTTCAGATGTCAATTTTCGTTAAATTTGACATTAACATAATTATTGTCCACAGTAGTTTTAAAAAAAAACAAAAAAACTTTTTATTAGCATGTCTAATTCTTTCTTTTTAGGATAGCACATTATTATTCTCTGGAAATTTTGAGCACTGTTACAGATATAATGGTAACTTACCCCGCGCATTAATGGGTTGAAGTTGTTCACTTCCGAGATTGTTAAAATAAAAAACAAAAAATAAATCCTGCATTCATGATTTTCATGTGATAAGCTTTATATTGTAACGAATATGTTTTAATATCTAATGAATACAATGCTAATATAAAATTTGGTCAACTTGTCTCCGCACATGTTTTTTTTTTTCCATGCAGCATCATGAAAACAGATCATAATTTAATATGGACCATAGAAAAGTATTATACAGATTTTTAACTATAAAATTTAATCTCCTAATTTCTATGTAAAAATTATGTGTTTTAGCGAATTTATAGATTAAGATCAAAATTAAATAAAAAGAAAACTTAATAGGTATGTAATCAATATATTTTCACGTATTTATAGTCCAAATACTTAGTTTTATGCATATATATATATATATATATGTGTGTGTGTGTATATTAGTGTATATATATATATAACAGATTTTGCTTTAACCACAAACAAGAACATAACCAATACATTAAGTGCCGAACTAATTGCACGCGATCGGATGGGTTATCCAGCCAGTCCCCTCCACCCCGTACAACCCATTATTTATCTCCTAATAGTTAATTTAACCAATAATGTAAATTTCCATTAGTGTATTCCATTTGGTTATTTATTTAAAATATAAAGCTGGTACCTGATTATACATTTTATTGTATAGAAATTAAATTAATTATCGGGATAATACGATTAACTTGTTTTTGTAAATTTTAGATGGATATAATAAAGTTGTAGGGTTAGTTAGGTTGATTGTTGCCCATCCACAGGGAAATAACTGAAGCAACAACAATCATGAATTGTAAATAATCTCTGAGGATTCATAATCATACTTGTGTAATTAGTTTGCATTACCGTTTACATTATTTACAAGTAATCCACAAAATATATCGTAATAATTTATGTCAGTCACCTTAATATACTTTGTATCAAAGGAGATTAAAGATAGATTTTCTTTTATATAGTTTTACTGAATATTTACAACTAATAATATAAAAGGAAACCTGGAATAAGGACTTCTTCTAGGCATTAACATACAAACAATTGCTACCATCTTCTTTTGCTTAGCAGAATCACTAAATCAGTTATTGATTTGCCCTGTTTAAGGCAACACCGTCTTAGTTTCCGAGTGGAGCTGGTGAATATTACCGAAATTAAATCGATTTCTAAATGGTAATTTCTTTTTACTTGCTGTAAGAATAACTAATGGAATGTGATCGATCCAATTTTCAAAAATAGTGCTTCCGATTTCGTATTGTGGGTCACCTCTGAGTTTGAATGTTTTTGCCTACTGTTCTGTATATGTGTGTGTGTGCAAGAAGCTAAATACTTGATGATATTCCGTTTAGATAACACCAGAATCCCGGTCAGGAAGGTTTCTGTCAAAATGTGTCAATCCTCTGATTGCGATTTTAATTAATGGCTTTCTATCAGTTTTATTTTTTTTGTTTTTCTCGCAAATAGATTCAAGGAAAATTAAGTCATCTGGGGTAACTGTCAACGTTAGGCTTTCTTTTAAATTATGAAGGTACGATTCTACCTTTCTTAAAGTGCATTAAATATTAATGAGCTGGAATTCCTAGTTTTAAGATAATCGGTTAACTGGCAGTACGCCATTGCAGTATAGGTTGGTTAGATTTTAAAGAAAAGTGTCCATCGATGTTCAAAAAAAAAAAAAAAAAAATTGGGTTGGTAACTATATTTATACAAATCTTTCAAGTATCATTTCAAACATTTTGTTTTTGCTGTGTTTTTTGGGTATGTATGGCATTAGATTTCAAGTGTTTGGTAGAGGTTCTGACTTCTTTATTGCTGTATTTAATTCAAAAAAATTGAGTTAATATAACAGCGCCTTTTGCAAAAAAATTAGCGTATCTTATTTTCAAACCTATTTCAAAGTTATGATATTTTTTGTGTGCTGTTTCAGTAAAACTCGATTTATTTAATATAAGAGACACTTTTCAAGCTTCCCTTCAACTTAGGAATACAGCGCTTCGATTTAGGGGGGTTCCTCCATGTGAGGGCAGATGTGGGATTGCCTCGTTGTTTTTCCGATATTTACTCGTCACACCGGCCCATTTTATTTTTTATTATTTTTATAAAATAAGATATTTAATTATTAATATACATCAGGACTGGGGCTCAGATAACTCTGATCTCTTGTTCAGCGGCAAAATCCTTCTCAGCCTTAAGTTGTATAAAGCATCAAATAGAGTGCTATCACAATTCTTGCTACTTATTCTCCAAAGAGATGATCCTTCACAAGACTTATATTGTGTGAATTTATCCTTGGAAGATAATTCCTAGAAGGCAGGATCCAATTTGGTTTATATTCCAGTGTACAAACAGATGCCCAATGAAAGAGAACGTAATGTTCTCCAAGAATATGTTTAAGAGCAGCTTGGAGTCCTCACGTGCCTGCCTGGACAATACTGCCCTTGGAAGTTTCTTACTGCTAGTAAGAGGAAATATTGCGATCTTGTAAAATTATCAAATTTGAGTATTCACCGGAAATACATGCTTTCAAGTTGCCTGACTATTATTATTATTAGTCAGTGGGGAGGGACCAAACCCTACGCTATCCAAGCCCCACTGGGCCCATATAGCTACCCCAAGAGAAACAACAAACCGTCTAGGACAAATGTCTAGGACAAATATCCAGTCTCGGTTCTAATCCATCTAAGATTCGCCGCAGTCCGAACAAATCGGACAATAACCTTAAGGGGAAATAGCCTAAGCACTTCCACAGACATCCTGATCCTACCAAAGGTCCTGAACCTAATCTCCTCACAACCCAGGTAATCTGGATTGTGTTTGAAATTCCGTGGTGATTATATCTAATCTAATCTAATGTAGAAACTCGGGGCCTCCAAATGGAGATTCAGCACTTAGACCTCAGCTAGGCCGATTGTGCACCCCGCGTATAAACGTCTCACATCAGCCCTGTATCATTCACGCCAGGGCTAAGGCAAGTGGAATTCTGATCCCACCTTCGGCTCCAAATTGTGGACGCCAAAATTCAGGAATCGTCTGCGAGCATAGTGTATACACTCTCCAAGAATGTGAAACGGTGTCTCATCCTTTAGTCTACATTTCCTGTAAAGTGGGTGTCCGCAGAGGGACCCATATTATGCAGATGTTTCCGTAAAAGACAATGCCCTTTAACTAGGGCAGTAATCCTCCTTAGCTCCACTTTCGTTCTGCCGAGGAGATAGTTTGTTCGAATCTTTGAGGGTCCCTCAGGAAAATCTTAGAGTGCCTCAGCCCCGCAATATTTTTCCAATATAATGAGTGTTTGCGTGTTAGCCATTTTTCAATTGCCCCACAAGCAGTTAAGCAGTTCTGTACGAGATGCCGCAGAAATTCTCCGGACCATTGGGCGTTCGTGAGGCGCCCTCCTTCGCCAGTCTGACGGCCTCTTCGTTACCTTGAATGCCTTTGTGTCCCGACCCAGCCCAGCAAAAGGCTATTGTGGTTTGTCAGAGATTCTAACTGTTCGCGGCATTCTTTAACAATCATCGACCTCTAAAGCCTTAAATGTGGCTTGGCTACAGAGAAGATCATAATTCTTCTGCTTGTTACGCCCTTATACCTAGGATATTGGGCACAACTTGAAATGGCGAAAATTTCAGCCTGAAAGACCGTTGGGGTGCTACCAACAGATATGGCGATCCCGAGGCCAGCGCGCCTAATATGCACGTCAGCCCCGACACCTGCACAGGTCCTGGAGCCATCTGTGTATACTACGATTTCGTATTTACTCGTGTTTGAGCCAGTGTGGTAATTAACATCCACATGTAAAGTTGTCACCCTGAATTTTTATTCAAAGAGATCTACATTGTGTTTATTAGATCTGCTCCCAGACATAACTATGGGATTTTTTCTAATTCCCCGAATATTTTTCCATGCACCTCGGATGTATGTCCGAGTTGCAGGTTATGAATGTTGGTCAGCCTATAGGCTGTCCGTAGGGCCTCCGCCCCCGCAATCATGTGCAGCGGCGGAAGTCCCAGGAGGGTCTCCAAGGCCGCCGTGGGAGTGGAGCTCATGGCACCAGTAATTCCCAAACAAGCGAGCCTTTGGACCATACCCAGGATTTTCCGAATGAACCCCCTCTCTCTCAGTTCTATGCCACCAGACTAATGAGGAGAATGTTAGTATGGGTCTTACCATGTTGATAAATATCCAATATAACATCCTGGGTTTGAGACCCCATGTTTTCTCAAAAATTCTTTTTCAGGCCCGCAAGGACCGTATTGCTGAGTTAGTAACTTGTTCCACATGCAGTCCCCAATAATATAACTTGGTCCAACGTAAGTCCAAGATATTTAACCCTGTCACTACCGGAAGAGCGCTTCCACGAAATGAGGGAGCCCTGAAACCATCAAGTTTCCTTCTCCTCGTGAACAGCACTAAGTTCAGGCATACCCGGTCGCCCCAACTGGAGGTGCATCCAAGAGCATCATCTACAACATCCAAGACATATCCAAGAATTTGCCTCGATGATAATCACAAGGTCATCAGCGCAGCCCTGGGCATAGTCAGCATCCACCAAGCTCCACTAGCAGCTCGTCCACCACCAGAGCCACAGGAGAAGGAAAGTACGCCCTCCTGCAGGCATCCTACCAGCGGAATCGCCCCCATCCATAACTGTGGAGCCCAAGGTGGATATTATCCTTTACCCAAGAATAAGATTTTGTTACCAGCGGGAGAGCGGTATAATTACCCCTTTCCTCCGGACAGCTTTAAACGTTGGGGTGCTGTCCCCCAACGTATCGTCAAAGGCTCCCTCAACGTCTATGCGCAAGGGCATCCCCAGCGCACAGCGATAGCTTATGTAAAGCATGTACGCAGGATTTCCCTTTTGATAGCATCTTCCAAAGTCTAGTTGCTTCCGGTAGTATGGCCATCTCCTCGCGCAGCTTCCTCTAGGAGCATCTCTTCCTTTCCTGATGGCTTTCTTGTAGTCAGCAAGCGTTGCCTTATAGACCGCTCACTCTTTATCCTTTTTTGCCTTGTTAAAGAGCCTTTGAGTTTCTGTCCTTAATTTGGAGAACCCAGCATTCCACTAGGGAGTATTCCTGTTGATGCTGTACTCCTTTTCTGGACAGTTATTATTGAGGGATTAGCTCAGTGGTAGCGCGCTGGACTAGCAACGCGGAGATCACGGGTTCGAATCCAGCCCCCTCCTAGGAGCCCCTACAGCTCACTGTCCGGTGATGGACAGTGTTGTCTGTAACGGGAGAACACTGTCCGGAGGCCGGCAGTGCACTGAGAAAAAGGGGGCCTCCGGGCCGCAAATGACCACGGATGTTGACACGCCTTAAATAAAAAAAAAAACAATGAAGGCTTGTACAAGTGCCCTCGTGATATCCTCATTTGGGAAATCAATGTATTCCAAAAATGTGACTCTGCGTCTCAGCCCCTCCGCTTGGCATCCCAGTTGCGCCTGAAAGGTTTCCCAGTCCGTCAAGCAGAGATTTCCTGATACATGCTAATTTCCCATCCTATCACTCAATCTTGGTGAGCAGACGTTAATATCAATAACCTCCTGTATTTCGCTATTGCCGAAAGTAGGTTCGTTACGTTGATTACAAATATTTAGATTACTAGAAAATAAATCCTCGAAAGCTGATTATATACTGAGATAAATTTGCTTTTGAGACATGATTTTATGTCAATAAAGTTAAAACGTTGAAATGAATCACTAAACAGGAAACTCTCGCCCATGTATATAAATATATAAAGGAAGTTATTATATATAAATACTACATACATCTACCAAATATAAATAAATGGAAAGGATCAGGAAGGGTTGGGGTGGGAATCCCCAACCTGGAGAGCCAGAGGCTGATTGTACCCCGAAGGGTGGGCGATGGAGGCGCCACAGTCCAACGCCAAAAGGAGTCCCCTTTCTCAGCTGTGAGTAAGGAATCCCCTTAGGGGTCTTCTCTCTCGACTGTGAGAAAGTAATCCCCAAAGTTGTCTTTAGTGGAAGCACGCAGTTCTGAAAATGCTTTTAGATTTTAATGTCCGCACAAGCACTAGGACATATCTTATTAAAAGATAGGTCTTGTCCAGTGCAGGGTGTCCATCACCGAACACTGAACTGTAGAGGTTCCTAGGAAGAAAAATTCTAAGGGTAGCACTGGACTCGAACCCGGGACCTCCGCTGGGAGTCCAACGCGCCAACCACTTAGCCAATCCCTCCCTTGAGAAAATTCTAGAAATCGCAAAAATCAATTCTGTAAAGTTGCACTTTTGATTAACAGATTTTATTCAAATTTTTGGAATTCTGTCAATGTTTATGTATCTTAATATTTATATAGGCAGTTTTATTGAAGTGATTGCTACAGAAGAAAGCTTAACATTACAACTCCCCTCCTCTAAGAAAATCAATTTTCACAAAATAATGTTTCCAACAAAACTGATAGGTATTTCCTGGTTTAATTAAGTATACGAAGTTAAAGGAAAAAACATTCAGGTTTTCATGATAATCGCAAAATAACTATAAACAAAAAATCAGTAAAATATACTTCCGGCTGATGGATTTAACCTAAACCATCATGTAAGATAGATGCAATAGTGCTAGCTGAACGGAATTCCATGGATTCCTTCGATTTTTTTTTTGACTCAGACACTGCAATACACACTTTTCCACTAAAAAAATTTTTTTCAGACTCTGAGGACCTTAAAATGTGTATTTTCGGTGTACAAACAATGTGGAAAATTTGCTATGTCCGAACGAGCCATGATATCTGCTTAATTAATATTATTTATTTATTTATAAATATAACGTGATTCGGTTTGGATTATTTATATATATATATATAGGTATTGTAGATATCAAACTAGTCAGTCCCTTTATGCTTCGGTAGGAATAAAAATCGTAACACCATTGATGAGTTCGTCGCTTTGTAAACTAAGAGTTTCTGGTGTTCTTCCAGTGTTGATTAATCCTACTTATTTCAGTGTGTTTGAGATTTGTGCATATTCCATTATGATTAATAATAATAATAAATTTAGTGATTGTTAAAAGTACAGCAAAACCTTATTTAGGGTTTTGAATTAACCATGACGAATTGATAAGAAATTGCATAAGTTGTGACAAGAACATAAAATTCAGATTAAAAAAGGTAGGCAACATAAGAGACATATATGAAATACAAAAACAAGTACAAATAAAATGCAGCGATTAACTAGAATGCCCATATGGTGAATATCCTGGGAGTTTCTGATATAATGAATCTAAAGGCCAGCACATGAAAACAATAAAGCCATTAAAAGCATGCGTTAATAAATGTGAAGATGTTAATAATGGAAAAAACAAGAAATAAAAGACATAATTAAATCCAACTATCGAAGAAATTATTCTGACCACTTAGGAAGTTGCTTGCAACCATTCAAATGATGATGTATTTACTGATAACGTTAAAAAGAAAAGGCAATGTATCATAAGGATGCAAGCAATAATAACATTGTTATCGTGAAGCAAGATAAATCAAGGCACACTGTTAATCGAGAGATATATAATTAATAGATCATATGCAATTGCTTCAAATTCGTTCGATAAATAGGAAAAAATAAATAAATTGCGTTAGATGAAAGAAAAAATTATGAATTTCATTGAAAGCTTAAATTCTTGTTATTTGCTATTTAAGGACGGAACAATAAACTGAGTGACGATTTCGCCTCTCCATCAACGAACAAGTGAAAATTAAATGTAGAATAGGAAGTTCTCAGGGCAGCATTTATAAGCATACAAAGATAATTAAATCAATGTCTCTATTTAAACGTTAAACATGCCTCACGGTGTGGGATGGACTGACGGGCGTTTTAACGAAAGAAGTCGAGGCTTTCAATGGTTATATCGACATAATTTTTTCAAATTGTCAAAATATGGCGCACTGTGATTTAAACTGATAAATATGTATCAAAATGATTTCTTTTTATGTTGCGCATCCATGACCTCTTTCTTATAAGGGCAGCGACTACTCCTATTCTGTATAAATCTTTTGCTGGTAGAGGTCTCTTGATAGTCCTAAAAAGTAGCATCTTCTCGATCAGTCAAAATGGGACTATTTGACTTTGTATTATGTTAATGTTTCCCATCTTTTGTCTCTACTTAACGCCGAATCCATTCCCTCTCGCTTCACTCTTTATTTGCAACTTCTCTCGCCATTATAGCGTCCTTTCTTCTTTTTTTCTTTATGCGTTGCAGTACTCTTGTCATTTTTTGTAAGCCTGCCTACTGTTAATGGTTGGTATAATGGGTATGAGAAGCAGAAACTAGGTTTGAGAGATAAATAAACTGGAAATAATGCTGAACACTGCATAATGAGAAAGTATCCGAAACTTCCAGGGCTTTACACGAATATAGAAATCAGTAACGAGAGATTTATAGTAAGTGAAGAGAAGGGTAGTAGTTGGTTGCTGACGCGTTGTAACTATTGCATAAACAGTTTTAAAGTCTGTCCCTTGTGGGATAGCGCAGCTGTATTTAAACAGAGTCTCCCACTCTAGTCTGGCCTAGGTAGCGAGTGAGACTCTCAATTTTGTGTCTCTCTCTCTCTGCTTTAGATCCCTCTCTTCGGATTTTATTCCTGCTCGCTTAACAATAGATTTGAGTTATAATCAATAAGCAATCATAAAGATGAATGAAATGAGTAACAAATTAAAATAAAACAGTTATCAACAATAATAAAAAAAGACAATGATACTAACATTAACTTTCGATAACTAACTAATTAAATACACGAAAATTAGAATTACAAACTTTAATAAAATATAAAAATAAACATTACAATCATATCACAATCATGATTTAAACTTAACATTATTAACAAACACTAGACAAACATCCTTAAAGATGGAAGTTAAAACCAACATTAAACAGACACCCTTAAAGAAGGAATTCGAATTCGACTAAACAAATTCGAATCATTGCACCTTGATTGGAAGTAGGTAAATTTCATAATTAAATTTCAGAAATACTTGATGATTAAACTGACAAATAATGGACTTGAGGATCATCGTCAAATGGACGAACACATACTGACACTACTTATTAACTGGGGTAAATACATATTGATACTTCTTCATATAATTAAATAACATCGTCATTGATTTGACAAAAATTCGTCGACCAAAATGCTGCAAAGCTACAATTTTTTTTTTTTTGTGAGGAGGAGCCTCCTTTACTCACTCGACATTTCTCCAGCTCTATCGTCGAATTTCCTTCTATGTCAGAAGATCTAACTAGCGCTGTATTAATTATTGGTAGTATATTTATAAATGTTTACAACTGGGGCTGTCCCCTATAGTACTAGCGCAGCTGTATGTAAACATAGTCTCCCACTCTAGTCTGGACTAAGTAGCGAGTGAGACACTCAATTTTATGTCACTCTCTCTGCTTTAGATCCCTCTCTTTGGATCCTACTACATCCCCCCGCTGCCAGCAATAAAATGGGTATGGGAAGAAGAGAATTGGGATTGAGAGATAAATAAACTGGAACTAATGCTGAACATGTATTATGAGAAAGTAACCCAAACTGCCAGGACATTAGACGAATATAGAAATTGGTAGCGAGAGATTTAGAGTGGGTGAAGAAAAGGGTAGGGCAACAGTTGGTTGCTGACGCGTTATAATTGTTGTATAAACTGTTCTAAAGACTGTTCCCTGTAGGGATAGAGCAGCTGTATTATTTATACAGAGTCTCACACTTTAGTCTGGTCTAAGTAGCGACTGAGACTCTCAATTTTATGTTTGTGTCTGTGTCTCTGTTTTTCAGTTGGTCTACAATATGAATTCAACTGCCAAAGTGGCCAAAATGGTCGTCTGTGAATCTACCAACATTACTAATTTTTCATTTCTAAATTATTTTAAAACTAAAGTGTCAGCCATATATATATAAATTTTAACAAAAATGATTTGATTGATTGTAATGTCGTAGAAATTAGTCAGGCTAGAGAAATTTCTTAGAAAGAGATTTTACTTCTTTTTTTTTTTTTTTTTTGTTTTGTTAGTGAAAAATAAATTATTAAACTTATTTAGAAAATTAAAATGTAATTCAATAAATTTCAGTCTGTATTTCGGTTAGATGGTTTATTCTGTTGGTTTACATAATTATATACTAATTAGATTATTAGTTTGTTGATTATAAAAGAGTTTTATCTCAAGTTGCTAAATTACAGTTTAACATAAAACTCTTTAGTAAAGAAGGTTAAAACTTGAGTGCCAATTACATATCCTTTAGTAAATTGGCTCTGAATTTTCAAATCAAGCAAGATAGGGAAAGTAAAACTTCTAGGTTAGTTTTCCTTTCAGTGTCTGTTCTGGAATCCTTTGAAGTGATTTCTTTCCAACAAATATCGGACAGCATCATGTTACTTAAAGCTTGTTAGTAAATACCTCGTTTCTGTTTTTTTTTTTTTTTTTTTTTTTTTTTTTTTTTTTTTTTTTTAAATCTCTTTTAGTGTTTAATATAATAGTAAAGTAAAGTAATGTTTATTTTTTCACGCGGGCTTAACGTCCAACTACCAAATTAGGTTACGTCATATAATAGTATGCGTTCAGTTTTTGAATTTCTTTTTAATAAATCAATTAATAATTTGATATAAAGGTCAATTATTATTAAATTTATTTGTTTATAATTATGAAATAGTTTTAATTTTCTTTATATTAAAAAGCAGTTAAGGAAAATTTTTCTATCAATTATTGATTACTGCAAATCCCTTTGCCTGCTAAATCCTTTAGAAAATCTTCTTTTAAATTTAAAAAAAAAAAATAATCTTTTTTTTTGTTAAACTTGTGCCATACAACTTTCATTTGAGTATTGAATGAAAAAAAATGATGGACTCCTATTGAGCAAAACATGTTTTTTTCTTGTTCAAAAAAAGGAGCGTAAAAGATGAAAGAAAGAGAAATTCACGGTTTACTAGAACAAAACAAGGCTATGCAATTGGCATAAGGCACTGATAGAGGAGACTTACACCCCCCTTCTTCCCACATGCAATCACGAGCGAGCGGGAAAAGGGAGACAACTAATCGTCTACTACGTTCAATCAGTCATTGAATTTGAATGAGTGGTATGTAAGACTTCGCTCCCTATTACTTTGCAAACATCCACTCAATTGTTTTTGCCAGTGTTGGTTTAAAATTCAAACCAGCAACTATTCTGAAACAGGCTTTTGCAATAATCATTGGTTTACCATTAACGCAGTCTCTCTCTTCCTTCCCAGAGGCCACATGCAGGGTTTTAAAAACAAATACCCCCCCACCCAATGACTGAGTTGACTCATTTATTATAATTTGTAATATTTCTACATAAGAATAAAATTTCTTAGAATATTAATTTTATAGATTTTCATGAATTGGTATCAAATTGAATCAAATTTGGCAATCTGAACTCAGATTTTAATGACCTTTTTCATGTTTAACATGAATCACTACTTAATAGTATTTCTTTAAGGTGAGACTATACGCCCTTCTTAATGCTTTTTAACTGTAAAGGGCTTATTGATTTTGCTCGATCTGACTGGCGTTATCGATACCAACTTGTGCAGGAATTCAACTTTTGATTTGTGTTATTTATTTAAAAAAATATATATATAATTTTTTTTTTTATTGTTTAGTTTTCAGGGTCTACTCGATTTTGTTTCTTTAATTTCCGACTTAATTTGTTCTTTTAATATTACTTGTAATTTCAATAACTTTTTCTTAATTAATTTTAATATTGTATAGTAAATAGTTACTAAAAATTATCATCATTTTTACATTCAAGAATAGTTATATACATCAGAGATATTTTCCATGATAGGCTGCTTCTTATTTTGGTCATCGGCCGCTTTCAGGCGTTCGCCCATCATCAGGATATTTTTTTGTACAGAGCAAATTTAGTTTCATACATCTTGAGTTGTTGACATGAGTGTATCAAGTACATTTGTTAGGTGCAAGTCTATGTTATCAAACTGTTAAAAGCATTAAGAAGGGCTTGCTGAGTTAGGAAACGAACTCAGAGGTAACGTAAACGAAATTCTGCAAGAATAGGGCAAACCGCTAAGAAATATACAGTATCCTCCTCTCTCTCTCCTAGTACTGAGGTTACATAAGGAACATCCACTTCTCACAGCCTAGTTATCCACCCAAAGCGTACAATTTAAATATAAGATTGCTGTAGGGTATTATTGCACTGCGACTTGAAAGATCTATTGTGCGCTACGGTGCCTTCTCAGAGCACTGCTGGCCTCCATGTAATGTTCTCTAGCTATAGACAACACTGGCCGTCACCAGAGAGTCAGTGCATGCATCTGCATGCAACAGACTCCCCTTGCAGGCAATTTAAATATAAAATTCGCCAATTAATTTTAAACAACCATCTTAAGAATACTTATAATTCCAAACAAAAAAAAAAAATATATATAAATTTAGCAATTCTATGCGGGTCTCGAATAGGAAATCTTCCAGTTTACATGTCCATGCTTATATCAATTCTACTGAAACCGCTCCTACAGATGTATACAAAATAAATTTACATGATATCAACATACCTACCAATTGTACACCGCATAGATCTCATCTTCAAAGAGCAAAATCTATTTTATTTCTTCAGCCACTAAATTTTATTAAAAAAAACATCTTTTTTTCAAGTAATTGACAATGTTGTTGTCAGTGTTGACAGTTTTTTGGTGTTTCAATTTAATTAAAAATAAATAATTTTTTTTTATTATTTAGAAATGTTTTTTTATAATATGTAAGTGTTCTCCAAGATTGATAAGAAAAATAATATAACATAATCCTAAACTTTCTAATAGTTTTCCTTTAAAATATATTTGGATTTGATTTTAAACTAATCCTAAAACTTCCTTAAAAATCGGTTATCATGCAGTGACATTTGAAAAGGGGGTTGTAGTTGTTCGCGTCCAAGATTGTTCTCACGTTCCCCCTGGATATTCAACTAAACGGACAACATCAATCGCTAGCGCAGCCTAGGTTCTTTTATACTATATTTTATCACTGACGCTTTTCAACTCTGCGGAACCAACCGCAATATAACTATAGCTGTTATATACGTTAATGAATCAAAATAAATTTCTTTTCCAAGGTTTTGTATTTATTTATTACTTTATCTAGAGTTTGTATTTTTCTTTTCTTTTTTTTTCCACGTATTTATTATATTAAAGAAAAAAAACTCTATTATAAAATTAGTATAATATTTTTGATAAAAACGTTAATACATCTTTCTCTAGCTGACGGAAACCATTCCAAGCCGCAAATACTATGTATTCATCAATCCTGAGTGCAAATTTTTAAATAAAGTATTATTATTATTATATAAGTGATTCATATTTAAATTTTATCTTTGAATTTCTGTTGCAAAATCTCACCTTTTCATTTTCAACTAGTTTCAACACTCACACAACTTTCTCTTACTCCTATTCTCAAAATTATAATTGACAAATGATATAGTTTGTGTACCAAATATAACGAAATTCGTCGAAAACTGACAAAACTTTTCAGTAAATGCGCACTTCCGGCTTACTAATTTTCTTAAAACTCGGCAATTTTGGCCATCTATTTATTTCTAATTAATTTTGTTTGGATGATAAAATTATATAATCAACTATGATACCACTTTAGAGGAAGCTGAAACCCCACCCGTTCCCTAAAAGTATGCTTAAATGAATTTTCCCAGAGAAATGTTTTTTAACAAAAGATGTAGATCTTTGCATTTTTAGTTTATATACGAAATTTCAAGAAAATCGTCGGAGTCATTTTTGAGAAAATCGCGAAAAAGTGAAAAAAAATCATTTAGTAAAGTGTTGAAAACAAACGTGCTTCCAGTTATCCGCTTTTTTCCAAACTCGGAATTACAACAAAATATTTAATTAATATTATTTAGATGACAGAATTGTCTAATAAAGTGAAATAGCAGTTAAGATGAAAACCTAACCCCACCACTCCCTCAGATGTGCCCTTAAATAAATTTTGCCGGAGAAACCTTTCAAATAAAAGTTGTAGTAGCTCTTTGTATGTGTAGTTGATATACGAAGTTTAAAGAAAATCGTCGGAGCGATTTTTGAGAAAATCGCAAAAACGTAAAAAAAAAAAAACTTGTGAAGTGGTACTTCGAGGTTAAGAAATTTTGGAAGATAACGCACCGTCAGATCGCATGGTGATACCTAAACGTAAAATCAAGTTTCAACTTTCTACGGCTTTTCGTTTTTGAGCTATGCTGTTCAAATACATACATACACACATACTCAGACCATTCGCTAAAAACCACTTTTGTGGACTCAGGGGACGTCAAAACGGATATTTCCGGTGAAAACGCGATATCGAAAATTTGACACGATTAGAATACTTCTTCTTACTCTAGGAGTAAGAGAAAGTAAAAATAATTATACATAATTAATTATATTCAAGTAAAAGGAATTCAGTAAAATCTATCCTCCAATATTCTTCAAATTTAAAATTCCCAATGTAATGAAACAAACCAAATTTATTTTTGTATTTGTGTTTGTACTTATGGAAAATCATTGGAGCCGAACCGAAAACCATACAAAAGCGTGTTGTAGTTCCTAAAATGAATAATGAAGTTTCAGCTTACTGGGATTTTTCATTTTAGAGATATTTTGTTCAAACGATGCTCGCATGCGCACAACGCATATACCATACATAGATCATTAGCTATCTCCCCCCCCCCGGAACTTCGTGTCTCTCTAAATATGTATTTCCAGAGAAAACTCTTTAAAGCAAATTTGTCTCTCTTTTAATACTTCCGCTTGTAGAACTTAAGAGAATGTGAAAATTAAGTTTTGCTATTTTGTCACAGTTGCCAAAAACCATAGGGTAATTATAAAATTAAAATAATTATAAAAATAAAGCCCATAACTAATTACACGAAATTCAAAATATTTCTGGAAAATTAGAGATTGGAAGAAAAAAAAATTTAGGCATTTTCTGAATTCAATCATTTTAATGGATCTTTAAAATAAAATACAAATTAATATATTGACATTTCCAAATTTATTATTAAGTTTCTAGCAACTTCAATTGCCTGCCACTTTATGTACGAAATTAGCAATAAGCCGTGTAAGCCGTTGGTGCCAATGTGTAATTTGGTGGTCTTAAATACATTGTTAGACTTCCGGCTACCATTAGAAAACTTTTAATAAATTTCGTGACGTATTTTAGATAAATTTTTAATTCATTAAAAATAAATAAACCTTTTAAATGAAATTAAATGTTTTTATCGTGTATACATTAAATAAAAACCGCTTCAATAAGAAATTGTTTCAATAATTTATATTGCTCACAATAATTTCGGCAATATCTTATATAATCATATTATTAATTATTATAATGGTTACACTTTTATGGAAATTATATAAAGATATTATTTATATTTAAAATACTGGTTAACGCTAGGTTGCTTCCTGATACGGATGAGTAAATTATACCGTTATTATACGGTTAGGAAGTTGATCATTGCGAACTCATTCCTGCTAAAAATAACCGCAGCTAATCTAGACGAAGTGATGAAAAGTGGTCAACAATGAGACAGATAGTGAAAACTGCATAATCTTTAGTAAAATTGGTGCAATAAAAATGAATGCATTTATTTTTTTTTCATTTATTGCAAGATCTAATTTCTATTGCGGGTATAATTTACGTTGATGTCGCAAATTGTATGCAACACCTTTGAAAGATTTGAAATAGTTCGGGTGATTTGGTGCGCAGTGCTGGGGCAAAATCAGAGATTTTTTTTTTTTAATTTAAGCCGAGTCAACATCTATGTTCATTGGCGCCCGGAGCTTTGTAAATGCACTGCCTGCCTCCGGACAGTGTTCTCTGGTTTCAGACAACACTGTCCATCAACTGACAGTGAGCTGTAGAGGCTCCTTAGAAGGAAAAATTTAAGGGCAGTACACCTGGCCTCGAACCCCGGGATCTCCGCTTGGGAGTCCAGTACGCTAACCACTTAGCTATTTCCCTTCCTTTCACGATTTTTTCTTGTTGAATATGGTGACAAGTTTTTAGATTTATTTCAGTTTTTCACTGCAGAATGTATTTATGAAGTGTGATAAACGATTTTAAACAAGGAATTAAACCATTCTATCAAGGAATAACTCTGGAGATTTCAAATAAGTTTTAATTATTTTTTAATTTACTTGTGCCAATGAGTTTATGGTATTGAGTAGTGCTTGCCTATGATGCTTTGGTACACTGAACCCAAGCTATTGCATCGTCTACAGGTTTTTAATGGACAATACAATGTGATTTTTGCCGTGTAAGTATCGTTCGTATTGTTAGACTGGGTAGTGGTTTTCAAAAGATTGATTGATTAATTTTCATAATGCAAAGCTATTGTTCTTGAGCTTTAACAATAAATGAATAAATGAACGATTTTCACCCACGACTGCAATATATAACTGTAGAATAAACTAAATTTGAGACATGAGATAAATACCTGAATAAATTCGCATTACATAAAGCAATACAAACGTACTGTTTAGATTCAGTGTACGCATCACCTGTCTCAAACCAAAACGCAAGCGTCCCTTTCTTTCAACGTAATTAGGATATTACGTATTGGAACGTATTCATATTTGGAATTAAATAAATTCAGGAAAAATTGATATCTATTTCTTTTCAACATTTAGCGAGATAGATATAAAGGTGGCCAATACCATATAAATTTACAGACGTTCTTAATCGAAATGATGTAATATATGGTATTAATGCTGTGTTCTAGAGGTAGTATAAATTATTTTTAATATTCTTTTTAATTATTTTTTTATTTTTATTATTTATAATTGTTAATAATTACCTTACAATAATTATTCATTTTAATTGTATTTAATTCAAGGTTAATAAGTTACAGAAGAAATTCCTTAATAAAATTTCTTCTTTTTTTTCTGGAATGAAGAATTTGAATATTTCTTGGAATCTTGAACCAAATATCGATCTGTCTTTTTCCTTCCTCAAAGTATTTTGAACCTGAAAATTATTGAAACTATCTTACAACATATGTATCTTGTTTATTTATATCTTAGATTTTATGTTTCATGCATCATAGCCTGACTTACGTTGCTCACGCATCATTTTTTCCAGTCAAAAACCGAATTTTATCTTCTTAACTAATATTAAGGCTCTGGCCATCCAGACGTACTGCCCTTTAGATTTTCTCTTCCTGGGAGCCTGTACAGCTCACTATCAGGTGATGGGCAGTGTTGTCTGTAACAAGAGAATACTCTACGGAGGCCGGCAGTGCACTGAAAAGCCTGCAGTAAACACAATAGATCTTTCAGCTCTTGGTGCATATTTCCGTAAAAAGAAAAGCTCTAGCCATTTTGTGTTACTACAAAATAGAAATGTCCCCGTGTTTTCTGGTGTTTAGCGTAATATGTTCATAAGATATGTATTATCTAAAAGGCTCTTATAAATTGAATTCTCCGATTAGTTTTACAATCCACTAAAATGAAATATTTGTCGTTAGATTACGAATAAGTAAAATAAGTATGCAATCAAGAACAAAGGTAGTCTAAGCACAAAGCCTCTATTCCAGATGGTGATATTATTTTATTAATATTAACATAATGAATGAATTTATATTAAATTTAATCATTTAGTTTAATAATAGAGAGAATTATAAGACAATTGAATTATGCTCTTAGTGTAAAGTAAAGGTGGTTATAATACAATTCAAAAGGAGCGATTCGCAGGCTATTCAATATTAGTGTTATTAAGTTAGATACAACTACAGCAATAGCGTAGCCGAACTACTGGATCAGCGATAGTGGAGCGGTGGCCTATTTACTGAATTATTTAGTTGAATTTGCTATATATACTTGTACACGTATACTGACGCCCCAATTTTTAACTTTCTATGTCTTATGTCTTATTTATATATATTCTACTTTGTATCCTGTATATCTCTCACTCAGCAAACTCTTGTATATCTCTCCTCACTTTCAGTTTTCTCCTTATATTCAAGATATATTATTCTCATAGATTTCCATTTCATATAATAATTTAATCTGTTTTTTCGGAAAATAAATGGGCTAGTCATCTGGCAATTTTTGGCATCAGATGGGCTTTACGTCTAATTACCGGCAAAATGTCGAAGGCGGTTCGTTAAACATTCTTTACTATATTTTCCTTATATTAATGCATAAAATAAAGTCCAAGGCTAAGTCTGGGAATTGAATCGAGTACATTACATACATCAGCTTGGCGATCCACAGCTTTTTTTAACCACTTAGATATATTGTGTCTTCTAATCGTAAACAACGAAAGAGAGTTTTTGTTGTTTACACAAATTCATATTTTAAAGAAAATTTACTTGTCTAAACTGCAAAATTGGAAACTAAAACAAATTACGATAAGACTGATTAACAGCATCTGGAGAAATTTTACAGAATTGACTCAAGAATTTATCTTTTGGGACATCCTGAATAGGAACATAAAAATGAAAAGTCAAAGAAAGTTCAAACTTCATATTCCGATTAGAATTTTGCCATGAAATCTTATCGGAAATGAAAGAATATTCCGGAGAAATTCCGCCTTCCTCTACTGATTCCCAAAATAGTAATGGGCGACCCAATTGTTTAGGATTCTTGTCTTTATCAACTTGTCTACAGTCTATCAATAGAAAAACATTAATAGCTTCAATATAAAGCCTTCACAAAGTTAGTTTTGTGTGCAGCAATTTTAATAGGTTAAGACTTGCTTACCACTTGAACACGCTCACTTCCACTTGTGTAACTCTTTACGTACCTGAGTGAACATCCAATGGATGTTCCACCTAGTTAATTATATTGTAAATATTCCGACTTTTGGAGAAAAGTTCAGATAAAAGTTTAGATTACACTGAATGTTTTGTGTGTTTCACATCAATCTTCATGGAATTTATTGCATGAATAAGAGATATAAATAGATAGGCATTTTTAAATCAAAATATATGTTTTTTTGTATTTTTGCAGGCTTGTACTTATAAATGTTACAAAAAACAAAAAAAAAACAAAGAAATCAATGTTAACGCTGGATCATCACCTTTTTACTTTAGATTTTAATCAGTACGACAGAAAATAATGTTTGTTAATTAATAGTTTGGTGAAAAATATCTAATGATAAAAGAAAATTACATTGTATTGTATATAGAGAGATTTGTAGCTGTTTTTCATCATGTAGGTTGGTAATTTTTGTGCAGTGTGGTGGATTCGTTTTATGTGAACAAATTTATTTTGTTGGATTTTCAGTTGTCGTATATTAATGATACTGGTGAAGGCAGTTGTAGAATAACGACGGACTTAGGTATTTCTTTGCACACTGGTAGGAGGTTGTCAGGAGTAAAGTCACGTTAAAGCAATTGGAAGTGGAATCTGTTGCTTTTTATTTGAATGGAATGCATCTATTTTTAACGTGAGTATTGAATTTTCACCTTTCTTAAAAGAATTGGTTTTTGAGAAATTTGATTTCATCTAGCCATTAAGCCTATATATGTAAGTTAGGTTTGGAATTCTGTGTAGGCTTCGTTTTATAAGTTAGTCTTTGAATCTGTGGTAAATATGTTAATGATGTGAGTAATTATTGATATGAAAAAAATATATAATGATATTGGATACATTTGGGTTTTTCTAAGTAATTAACTAATTTACATAATACTAGAAGTAGTAATTAGATATAGATACTATCTATAGTAATTAGATAGTAACGGCTACTATCATTCCACGATAGTCTTATTTAGAAAAAATGACTACAATGACTTTTAACTTCCCCTTTTGATTTATTTTATTTGAAAAACAAAACAAATTCATGGCTGGGAACATCCATTAAAGAACTAAGAGCGGCCAGAAGCGCTTTAATTGGAGGACTTAATTAGGTGACATTCGCAACAGGATTCTATCACTATTTGTGGCTTCTCGTTTTTAGTCATATTGTTTGGGTGTCTTGGGAATCGAACCCATACACTTTATGCATCAAAGGTTATAACGTTAGCCATTAATTTAAGGAGGAACTTTGCTTTTTCATACTTAATTAATTATATAGTTCCTCAATTAGACTGTTGGCCACTAATTAAAAATGACCTACTGGCAAAATACACCACACTATTTCTATTATTTGTGAACTCAATAGACTTTGAACAATTATGTAAATACTAACTGTAAAATAATTAAAAATTTTATATTTAATTTGCCATTTATTTAATAATATAAATTTTATTTTAAATAAACAATTATATAATATTTATATACACCTATATAATAATTATTCAACTTATACTTTATTTCAGCCAAACTAATTTTTGTAATATTTTGTAAATATTTTCCCGATTATAGCCATTAAACTTTTCATTTTTAACATTCTAATCTAAAAATAATGAACATTTTTTTTTTCTGCATATCCATGATTTTATAGCATATTGTTATTGCTTTGTTATATTAATTTATTAGCTGGTAACTTTTAATTAGTCAAATGAAATTCAGGACTTAATTTTTTTTTTTTTTTGTATTTGTCCACCATTTAGTTAATTATTTTTCTTTTTCGTTTATTTCACAGTGTTAGTTTTAGTTACAAGACTGTTCCCTTCTTTAGCTAATACTTATTACATATTATATATCTTATTTGCATAAGGTAAATAATATTATTTTGGCATCTTATATGTACTTATCTTATGCTGAAATATGTAATAGGGTATTAGTTAAAGAGTGGAAACCATCTTGTTCCAAAAACTAATAGCATGAAATAAAGAAAAAAATAAAAATAAAATGATATAAAAAAAAAAACCTGGATTGCTCTAAAAAAAAAACAAAAAAAAAAAACTAAATTTAAGCCTTGCGTTTTCGTATTGTTTTGTAGAAATGGAACATGTTCTATATATATAGACTATAATATTATTCTCTTCTTGATCATCTTCCACAGAATCTTTCATCCATCAGGAGGGCTGCTAATTTAATAACCATGCTTGAATTTCAGATAAACGCGTGGGTAAGAATCAATAATTATCCTTCTCTAGAAAAGAAAAATTTCATCTTTATGGCCAAACAAATTGCTTCATCTTGGGTAGAAAGTGGGGATGGCTGATGGATTGTTGATTGTAGATTGGCACGATTAAAGCACGGGTTTAAAATAATTTTAAGAAATAAAATTAGAGAATTAGGAAATAGAATTTAACAACGAATTTAATGATTATACAAGCTGAACATATTAGGATATATAACGGACAGGATAGAGGAACTGTATGACTGTCTGCTTTCACTTTTGGTCTCTTATATATATTTACTTCTTCTCATACCGACGGTTTCTAGTTGGCGTTGTCTTTTATTGACGGTTCCTCGTTCCTTTTACCAGCCAAATGTCCAATTTTTCCTATAAACTGATATTTTAAAAACTTTTTAACTCTCCTGTTTCTTGCATCTATCACAGGTAGGTACATATGCCATTATGGGGATCCATCGGGATCTAATGGTAGAGCTAGACCACTCACTCCTTAAGTGAATCTCATAATCTAAACTCATCTTTGTTGTATATCCAGAAAAATCCCTGAAATATGGATCTTTATTTTGATTAGGACATATTCCAAATATTTTCTTGCATCAACAGATGTGCAGGCAGGTTTTCAAACAAAAGTACGGGCCGGGCCGCCTTATTGCATGGTGCATCGTTATAAACCATCCTATTGTGGATATTCTTTTCACAAGAAGAGATACTTTATTCATATGTTGAAACCAGATTCAAACATTGAATCAGAGACATTTTGCGTGGTAGCCTGCTTCATTTTGTGGTCACCGACCGGTTTCGGGCGTTCGCCCATCTTCATGATGCGTTTTTCAGACAGTGTGACTAACAAACACAAACCCGATGACATCACGACCACGATGAAAGCTAATACCTTCTGGCCACAAAGGACGACGACTTGGCATAGTAGAACAACTCGAAATATATAACGCAAGACACACAACTTAATAAACGAACAGACAAAATTTGCCAATGAACCATTATTCAAAACACTCTTCCCACATTAGCACAGAAACGCAATTACCAGTACAAACAGTACACACGCAACAAATAGTTCTTAAACGGATTTTAGTTTTAGCTTTAGTTTTAAATCTACTAGTTATATATATTTAAATTTACTAGTTTTATATATATATATATTTAAAAAAAAGAAAAAAGAAGTGTGCGTATTTGGATGATGTATGATGTATGTGAATGATGATGTGATATGTTGAATGGAATGCATAATAAAAAACTTAATTATATAAAAAAAAAAGTATTTAGGTATACAAGCTTGCGAGGATGTGAATGTTGTGTGAAAAAGTGAAATAATGACTGGAATGCATAGTTACAAAAAACTTATAATCGCTTAATTTAAAATGATGTTAGTTTAAATCGTTATTTAATTTAAATTTATTTTATATATTTCATATTTTATTTTGATTAGTTATTTGTAAAGTAAATGTCCCTCCAACAACGGAGTTTAAAAATTAGACCCCCACGTGTTGTGTCCATTGTGAGGAAAATTTGCTCTTTAACAACCCAAACACATGTTTTCCCGACCAGCTGACCATACCCCTTGACCTAGTTTAAGAGTTTAGTTTCAAATAGAGTTAAACCAGTCAGTGTGAAAACTAAGTTTGCTCGTCTGTGTTGTCCACACTGTCTGAAAAACGCATCCTGAAGATGGGCGAACGCCCGAAACCAGTCGATGACCAAAAAATTGAAGCAGGCTACCACGGAAAATGTCTCTGATGTTTTCCAGCTCTGCGGAACCAACCACCACATCAAACACTGAAATTTGAAATCTGACAATAAAAAAATTAAATTCCTTTTTTTGATACTTGAAACAATAATAACAATTTTTTTTTACACAATATAAAAGTTAACAAAACAAATATACAAATATGCCATTTCTGTCAAATTGTTTTAATATTAATTAATTTTGTTGATGCCAAAGTTAGTTGTAAATCCTCGTATGTCAAGGGTTTGGTCACAAGACCAAGTCTAATCTGTGTCCTAAAGCTATTCTGCATCCTTGTTTGTCTGAGTTTCAGTATTATATATGGTTGTCTATGAAAAGATAGATATTTACTGGTAGACTTAATGATTGCCTATGGGCATTCACGTAGGTAGCCGTATCGGATTCCTCGGGGTATTTTATGAATATCTGAGGGTTTAATATCTTTGAAGAAGTTTCTAGCCCGTATGCATCGAAAAGATAATTGTTCTATAAACTGAATATTATTCTTCAAAAAACAGTTTTGAGAAGTATTTTTAGAAAACAACCTTTAAAGAATATACTTCAGCTTCGGTAATAAACTTTATTATTCCCGACATTGCTTATTTATAAATTTTTCAGGTTTCTATTTATTATATTTTCTTATTTTTATAATTTTTATATTTGATTATATTTTTATTACCTTTATTACTTTTATTTGGATATTTATTAAAGCGGATGAAAAATATTTTTACTGATATTACCGTATTTTATGTTATCCACTGAATTCCCTTCCGTTAGGAATGAAATTATTAGCTGTCTCAACCTTTAACAAGAAAATTAAGAATGAATGTAATGAAATTATTTAAGTTTTCTTAATTATTATTTTTTTAATTGAAGTTTTTCAAGAACTCATAATAAATCGAATTGTTGAAATATTCAGGCTTTCTTTTTTCAAAACCGATCATATAGATTAAAGTCTACCATATTTTTAGAAGTGAATATAAAGACATACACTATTGCTTTCGGTTGCTTTATAATTTCAGTATTATGCGATATTGTTACGAGTTTCTCCTTTCATATTTCTCCACGCTATAGCAAATATCTTGATCCGGCTTTAAGGTCGATAGTATTGCTTTGAATATTATGTACTTAGGCAACATACAATTTCATATATTCTTGGTAATATCATTTTATTAGATTTTATGTTCAATATTTTCCTCAGAAAGTTACATTAAAAGTATAGTTTCCAAAATACTAGGTTTAATTTTAATTTAATCATATTTATTAATTTTCTTGTTGACGTCAGATGTAAAGTTGTTCCCCCCTCCCCAACTTTGAAATTATAACATGAAATTAATGATAATTTTATTCATAAATCTTTTTTCTTGTTTTATCAGCACTAAAATTCTTTTTCCTAATATATTTTTCCGTCTTCCCTTAAAAGAAAAAACTGTTTTAATATTAATAATAGTTTAATGCTGGTATTATTCTATTAGAGTGCAAGAGACTCATGTCGGTCGAAAGAACTGTGTATCTTGGGCAGCTCCTTTCATTTAATAATGTTACCTTAAAGGAAGGTCTCTCAAATTTGTTTTCAAAAGTTCCATGCGAATAGAACTGAAGTTTCTAGTTTTTGATTCCTACATTCTTTCATGCCTGTTATATGATAATCAGGTCTAGACCATGACCAAGAAGATCCAGAACAAGCTGGCGATGGAAAGAAGAATGCTAAATAATGAAAGAACATAGAATAAAAAGTGAAGTTGTAATAGAGAAAACTCAAGTGTCTGATGCGGCGTTGAATTTTTTTTTAAGATGTTTACAACTGCACAGTAACCATGCATCAAGTAAAATAGATAAACAATGGAAGTATGCTCGTTGGGGCGTTGAATATAAAGTAGAATGGGTTGGCCATGTGGGAAGGATGAAGGAGGGTAGATGGGCGAACAGAACTACAGAATATGGATTCCTCTTGGATAGTACCCGAAGAAGAGGTAGACACACTTGAGATGAAAGGATGATATAACCAAAATTTGTGGAACACTATGGCAAGGAAATGCACAGAACAATAATAATAAAAAAAACCTATGGCGCAACAGCCAATGAAGGGCCAAGGCTAGCCAGACTCCGATTTGAATAGGGGGCGTGTGGTAGTAAGCACGCCGCAGTTCCCACGCCGCTTAGTTCCGGCCTTCGCTACCTAGGGCGCTACTAACTGTAGCTTCCCACTTTTTATCACGATGCTGGCTCAACACCGACTTTGCCATCACGGGAATCGAACCTTGAGTTCTCGCACGAAAGGCGAGTACGCTAGCCAGCCACTAGGCCAACGCGTGAGGACCCAGAACAAAAAGGGATGACAAGATCTTGGAGAGGCCTTTGCCCTGAGATGGGCCTAGTTACCAAAATACATTTTCTTTATACAATTCTAAATATAAGGTTTATACAAGAAATATAAGAAGAAAAAATAACATTGATTTTATTTTTAATTTTTGTTTTTTACTTTTGTTTTATTTTTGTACATTTCTTTGCAAATGTTATTTGTATCACTTTCTGGTAACAATAAAGGCTAATAATAATAATAATAATAATAATAAAAATAATAATAATAATACTTTTATCATGGGGAAATTATCTCTTTCCCCATGAGATTTCTCCAGATACGTTTTCACAACTTATTTGTCACTCTTCTATACAGTTTTTTTCTTAATGTGCCACACTCTGATACTATATACAGAAACATTACTGTTGTATTTTTTCAGTCTATATGAATGGAGTAAAGTATGTACGGCTTCGATGAAGATATTCTTGCTATCTTGCACATTCATTGAGACCTGAGCACTTCTTGTATCAATGCAAATTATAAGTTCAGTTTTTCACTGCGAACCACATTGATAACGAATAAGTCAGCTGCAAAGATACCGCATAAGTCAGCCAAACTGTGTGAAACTATCCGGATATTTGCGAACACTGAATGCAGCACCAATATTTGTGATTTTTTTTTTGTATTTACGTTCACAAAGATTTGGAGTAGATTCTATGTTTTATCCTTTACTATGTACTTGGGCAACCTACTCAGAATTTTATAGATGTTTAATATCATTTTATTGGATTTTAAATACAATAGTTCCACAGAAATATACTGAAAGATCGGTTCCAAAGCACTTTTTAATTTCAATTTAATGATTGTTAATTGTTAGTTTAAATTATTATGCAGATTTTAACTTGCAATCTCGTCTTATGTTGATGATTATGGCTGAGAGTGGCTTATCGTCTTCAGTAGGCTGAGAGTGTAGCTGTTGGACCATTACTACTTAGTTATTACAGTTCTAGACTATTTAATTCGACTGCGCCTAGCTCTTCTATCAACGAGTAGATCGCACCAGCCAAGAAACTATCTAACATGCTTCATTCTATTTTTGATCAGCTTCTATTTCGGATAGAATTGCAATTTTGATAATCTTCATTTTTCAAAGCAAAAATCTCAAAATATTTGGTGACGATTTCCGGCTACAAAACTTGGTAAACTTTTCTTGACTGAAAGAAAAATCTTTAACATTTCTCAATTTTAAATTATATTGAAAATATATTTTGTCAAATAAAAACAGTGTTTACATTTTTATTGGAGTTAATATTTAGTTTTATTTCCTGCGATAAATTGATATTTTAGTACTAGAAAAATTATTAATATTTAGATTTGGATAATTCCAAATACACTACTAGAAACTGTTTATTATTCTGAAAAAGTTAGAAGTAATTATATATTTAATATTTTTGTTTCTTTTTTTTCGTACGGTTAGCATAGAAATATAAATATAATGACAGCACAGGCCCTACTATTATTGTGTAAATTATTAATGAATGAATATATAAATATAAAGAAGATAAGAAGTGAGGAATAGTTTGTGGTGGTGTTCAACTCGACCTGTGTACATCGTCTTCCACAGAGGATGTTGTAACACTGCGATTCTAATGAAGGTTGAGCCTCGTCATGCTCTAATAGGGAAATGAAAAAAGTTTTTCATTAATTTAGTTTCACTCTCATGAATCAGCGGCTTGTTTAGTGATTAACCGTAACACAGTATTTCCCTCTGAAATGTAATCTTACCACTAGATTGTTTTTATATATTATTTATTATAATAAATGTGGGGAAAACTGAAAAGTATAATGTAGAAAATTTAATTAAAAATAATGAATGAAGTATTTACAATTGCTCCCACCATGTGTTGCATGCATTTGAACATATTTTGATTATATCATCCTTCGATCTCAAGAGCTGTCTACCTTTTCTTCGGGTACTATCCAATGGGAATCCATTCTCTAGTTCTGTTCGCCCATCTATCTTCCTTCCTCCTTCCCACTTGGCCGACTCATTTCTACTTTATATTCTACGCCCCAACGCGCATTCTTCTATTTTCGTTCTTTATCTACTTTACTTGATGCAGTTGTAAAAATCCTAAAATAAAAATATAAAAAAAAATCAACGCCGCATCAGACACTCGAGTATCTCTGTTACAACTTCATTTTTATTCTATCTTTACTTTTAATATTTAGCATGCTCTTTCCATCGAATACTGAGTCGTCCTAAACCTGTTCTTGATCTTCTTGGTCATGATCCAGACCTGAGTATCATATAACAGGCATGGAAGAATGTAGGAATCAAAAACTCGAGACTTCAGTTTTTTTCCCATGGCACTTTTAAAAAACAAATTTGGAAGCCCTTCTTTTAACATACCATTATTAAATGAGAAGAGCTACCCAAGATACACATTTCTTTCGACCGACATGAGTCTTTTGATCTCTAATAGAATAACACCAGTATTAAACTATTATTAACAATAAAACAGTAACATATTTTAATAATGCTGGATCGTTACTGATTTGGCTTTCCTGAGTTTTGTAAGGAAGATACTTCGATGGATCTGTGCCGCCATCTTGAAAGAAGGACGGTAGAAGTGCCGAAAGAACGGGGAACTGAGAAGCCTATTTAACGTTGAGAATATTGTGATGCATATAAATCTAAGGATGATAGGTCGGACATGTCGCCAGAATGGACCCACGAGATATCTCATGAAAGATAGATGAGCAGTTGCATGGTAGAAAGCCCGAACTATCGTTGGATGGTTGGTGTGAGAAATGATGAGCGAGCTGTTCTTAACGTTAGTAATTTGGTAGGCAGCAGCTGTAGTAGATATTGGCTACTCTAAGGGAGGCTTGACCCTCGAAAGTGGATTGTCGCGTTATTGAAGAAGAATATAAGAAAAAATAGATTATTTATTTGCCCAGCTACATACATAAGACAAACACTTCAATATTTAACAAATAGACTGAACCAACATAAATACTCGAAATACCCGACTGACATGACTACAGCACTAACAAAACATTGCATAGAATGCAAACATGAATTTGACATGGAAAACACTTAAATTCTCTCCATCAACAATAATAATAAAAAAAGAAATATATTAGAAATGATTCATATTCAAAAAGATAAATTATCCATCAATTTTAGAATACTTTTTATTTAGTTTAAACTATATAGTTCATTTTTAAAAAAATTTTATTTTGAAAAATTTATTTTAAGTTCATATTTTATGTTGTTTCTATTTTTTCTGAATTGTATTTAAAACCTTTGTACACACCCTGAAGAAGGCAATAAATTTGCTGAAACGTCGGTAGGAATTTAAAAAAAGTTCTTTTGTATGACCAAACCTTAACATCCAATTTACAACATTGTGAAATGTTTGTTGCGGTGGTTGGTTCCGCAGAGCTGGAAAGCATCAGAGACATTTTCCGTGGTAGCCTGCTTCATTTTGTGGTCATCGACCGGTTTCGGGCGTTCGCCCATCTTCAGGATGCGTTTTTGAGACAGTGTGTCAACACAGACTCGTATAGAGTAACTTAGTTTCACACTAACTCCTAACTTAGTTAGTGTGAAACTAAGTTACTCTATACGAGTCTGTGTTGGCACACTGTCTGAAAAACGCATCCTGAAGATGGGCGAACGCCCGAAACCGGTCGATGACCACAAAATGAAGCAGGCTACCACGGAAAATGTCTCTGATTGTGAAATGTTATTGGTGTTTTGTGATCCAGTGTAATGTGCTGGTAGCTTGTGTAGCACGAACGGTTTAGTAAAAGGGCTTGTAAGTATATATGTTTAAGAGAGAAGTAATAAGAAAAATTAAGAAAACACTGGTAGATTAAATTAAATATATTCTTTAAAGATATTTAAATGCTATTCAATAACACAGCAATATGTTTATTAATTTACTGAATTTAGTTGGAATAAACTCTTAAGGTTTTAACTTATAACTGGCACAATCCTGATGTGTTCTGCTTCGGTGTCTACAACAAACTGTATTGAAGGAATTCTTCTAATTGTTCGTTCAAATCCTCCCCTGTGAGAAGAAGGGGTAGGACAATGCTATCAAGGTTCATGAACTCTTCCAGTTACTGTACTCTTCTACCTGGGTTACCCTTTTTGACATGGAAGCGTACGAGCTTGCATTTTCTCTTAATTTTGATTATTTTCTTTAAATAAAATAGATATAATTTCTTGCATCCATCTCAATTGAATACAGCGGTCGTAACGAACACGAAAACAAAAATCATAAACTTAATCAATAAACAGAAATCTCTGAAAAAGAATGCAAGAATTGGAATAAAAGTTGTCACTACAGTATTACGACAATTCTTTGTTTCTTTTACTTTATTTCTTAATTTTTAAAAAATCTTAACTCAGATCTCTTTAAAGTAAATTAAACTTTCTCCCATATGTGGATATTTATATTGTTATTATTATTATTATTATTAATTAACAGTTTCTGCCCTGATGCAAAGAATAGGATATAATATAAAAATAAAATTCTCTATTAAAAAAACTATTTCACTTGATTAAAGAACTGTACATATTTAAGTTCGTGATTTACGAACAGATCTGTGGGGAAACAGTTTCCAAGAAAATTGATTTCAGAAGGTTTCAACTGAGCTGTAACAATAGACTCATTTCTGTAGTGGCATTGTGTCCGATTTTCCATGCCATTATTCTTGTGATATTAAGTATAACTAAACATTTGACCTCTATTTCAACTATATATAAATAAAATTTCAACGGAAACTTTGAATATGGAAATAAGAGATGGATGGTTAGGAGTTTATGAGTGTTCTTGTAGGAAATTTGCCGTATTATTATCAGATTTTTTTTTTATTTTTGATAACATTAATTTTAAATGTAATGTTTATCTGCTTATGTAGGGGATTCTCGCAATGCGACCTGAAAGATCTATTGTGCCCCTCCGGAGCCTTCTCAATGCACTGCCGGCCTCCAAGCAGTGTTCTCTAGCTACAGACAGCACTGCTCATCACCGTACGGTAGAGGCTCCTAGGAAGAAAACATCTAAGGGCAGAATATTAGATTCAAATCCGGGATCTCCGCATTGCTATCCAGCGCGCTACCATTGAGCTAATTCCTTCCTTCTCCCTTGGCTTACGCCAATTAACTAGGGACGGAGACCCTAGTTTGTGTACTGTGTTTGTCCTTGTCTGTAAAGTTTATGTTGTTTAAGTGTATTCTTACTATTCTGACGAAGGGCATGGAGTAATGCGCTGTTGTATCCCGTGAGGTCGCTACTCCCCAAGTAACTGCATGCAACAGATACCCCTTGCGGGCTTATCTGCTTATACATTGTCACTAATCTACTACGCCGTCTCGATCATTATAGTATATAGTGCAATCTATTTATATATTTTCTTTATCCCTCTAAAAATTTTTTTTTTTTTAGCAGATAGGGTAGAAAGACTCGCGCATCTAGTGGCCAATGCTTTAATCTTGGTGCGAGTAATCAGCTTTCATTTCCATGGAAGGTTAAAGTTATTGATCCAGCATTGTGCTAAATTGTTATTATTATTATTAATCGCACATTCCTGGCCACCGTTACTTGCGCATAGCGCCAAAACCGGTGCCTTTTGTCACTTCCCTTGCCTTAACGTCACTTCCCACAGTAGGCAAGTTAACGTCCCTACCAGTGGGAGGCGGACCCTATACTTATCCGTCTAATTATACGTTCTACTGCAACTTCTCGAGCAAACTCAACATAGTCTCTAAATGTGTTATATATATCATACTTTTTATTTAGTTTATTTTATTTTTTTAATTTTATTTTGAAAATATTTATTTTAAGTTCATATTTTATGTTGTTTCTATTTTTTATTGATTTGTATTAAAACCTTTGTACAGACCCTGAAGAAGGCAATAAATTTGCCGAAACGTCGGTAGAAAATTAAAAAAGAGTTCTTTTGTATGACCGAACCTCAACATCCAATTTACAACAGTCTTTAAAATTTTTGGCACTTTTAGCAAGTTCTTTACAATCTCCCGGCCAGTTCTCTCCTCTTCTTCTCAGCTTGAATTCCAAATGGATTCTCGCCTATATTGTACCTCGTACCCATTGAAGTATTGTGTTGCGATTTGGGATAGCTTCAGCCACCGAATCCGATAATTTGTGATGCAGATTTGGGAAGAACTCATATGTGGTTCTCCCTTTCTCTGCTTCATCCCAGCCAGCGTCTTTGCTATTTTACAATCTCGTACTCTCGGATCTTTTTCTTTATAAGGCCACGAGGCGTCTGATTGGGCAGCTCCTCACCATCAAGGACAATTGTTTCCCCTTTTTTTATTCTTATGGGTAAGGGCCTTCATTTTTGCAAGGAGATCCAGCGATTACCGATTAGGAGACGGTGGGGGATGTTGCATAGGCTGCCCTAGTTACAGAACACAAAATAGCCCTTTGCATTCGCAATTGAGTGCCGCTGTACGACTGCAGGTCAAGCCAGCTGTCACGTAGCCTAACAGCCAGCTGCGTACGTTGCAACATTTTCTATTACGCCTCTACAGATGGTCAAGTCTACACTAGTTTTTAGCCCCCTTTCGTGAGTAAAGGGGGAACTACATTTGCTAAGTGATAGACGATGAAACCGCCGGGAAGTGTTGACCTTAGGTTTCGAATGAATGACAGACATTAGGTCAAGAAAGATAATTTGCAACATGGGCTGTTGCACCAAACTTTAGTTTAGCTTCTTAGAAAGCGTTGTCCTGCCTTCTCCGATTTCTTCTTCTAGATTTCAAAACGTCAACAAACACATCAGTGCTGGACATAACAGCTGAATAATCTATCATTTACATCATATTTTTTAAGCCCATACGTTGCCTACAAGTAGTTGTCCCGTTTGACTAAATTAATACCATCCAAGTGGGTGGTATTAATTTGTCCAAACGTGAACTTAGCTTCTCAGGCATGGTCCTGAAATTTTCTGTGCGTCCGTATTGTTGTCCGAGAACCTATTCAGTTTTGAAATATTGTAAAATAGATAAATTCCAGACTCATTAAAAAAAATTCTAAAACTCTTCCTCATCTGCTATATCAGATGATATATTTATTAACAAGTGAATTATGTTTAATGTAAAGAATATTTAATGTAGAACAGATCTGTATGTAATCTTGGAAACCTTGCTGACTTAATAAAAAATGATCAATCCTTCTTCCTCTTACTCTTCTATTCGGCCATTTTGTAAGCCGCAGATTCATTAGATCAAAACTTATATATTAATTATAGAACCAGGAAAAGAATTTTGAATAGAATTTTTCAAACAATTTTGTTGAAAGCACAAGAAACCCATAAAAAACAAGATCAATGTAATTATTATTAATGAATTATTGTTACTGACAATAAAACAACTTCTTTTTAGTTTTTAATTTTTTTTTTTTTCATTTTTAAACAAAAATGCAAACCAAACAGCATACGTTTTTCATCGACTCTATATATTCATTCACATTCAAATCATATGAAATTAGGAATCTGTTGATGGTGCAATTTCCATTTAATGTTTATTGCTTTCCATTGTCTAGATTTGTTTCATTTGTTTTCATGCCCTTGATAATTTATGGATTATGGTGATATTATTGGGCCAATATCGGGATAAATTATTCTTTTTATATTTTGTAAACGCTATAAATCTTATTTATACTATTGGCTATTAAGGCAAGTTTATAAGATAAATGTTTATTGTTTGAATTATTTAAACGGAAAACATTAATTTTTTTTTGGTTTCTTAAACAAAGCCAATATGTTTTATTTTGTTTTTTTTTAATTTTTCTTTCAATTACGATGCGCCAACATCTCAGGTCATCGACGCCCAGCTTCCAGGCAGCAGTCTTTCGTTACAGACACCCTGCCCATCCATCACCAGACCGTAAACTGCAGTGTTTCAAGTCCAATGCACTACCTCGCAGCTAATCTTGCTCTTTTATTTCTTTTTTTTTTTTTTTTTTTTTGGCGCATCGACGACTTATGGCCATTAGCGCCTTTTATTTCTTATTAAAACCCAAATCGCTTCGCTAATATATTGAATGAAAATATGTGAAATACATTTTTAAATTTTTATTATTTTCAATTTTTTATTTTTTTAATTTTTATTATTTACTTTTACTGTTGGTTGATAAGAGTTGGTGAAATTTTTGATATATATATATATAGGGGCGGGTGTTGGTGTAGTGGTTATGACCGTGGACTTGTAAGTGGGAGGACCCCAGTTCGAGTACAGCTTATAGCTGCTTAATTTTATATTCGTTTAAAAACTGTTAAAATAAAGTATGTGCTTCCGCCCCCGTCCACGACACCTAATTTGGTAGTTGGACGTTAAGCCCGCCTGAATAAATAGGCATTATATATATATATATTTACGAGAAATAACTATCTATTTTGAGTACGAAAACAATATAGGTCTGAGATATAGGATGGGATTATGAGCAGTAGTGATGTGTGAGTTGGGATGCTCAAATGAATGCCAACATCCTTGAATTAATCCTACTTCACTTCCTTTTCAGGAAAAGATACCCTAATTCTTCCTTCTAGCATTTCTTTAATACATTTTTTTTTTATTATATTTCTTTAAAAAGTGACTAATATTTCAAGAGTACAGCTTATACGTGCTTAATTTTATATTCGTTTAAAAAATGCTAAAGTAAAGTATGTGCTTCCGCCCCCGTCCACGACACCTAATTTGGTAGTTGGACGTTAAGCCCGCCTGAATAAATAGGCATTATATATATATATATTTACGAGAAATAACTATCTATTTTGAGTACGAAAACAATATTGGTCTGAGATATAGGATGGGATTATGAGCAGTAGTGATGTGTGAGTTGGGATGCTCAAATGAATGCCAACATCCTTGAATTAATCCTACTTCACTTCCTTTTCAGGAAGAGATACCCTAATTCTTCCTTCTAGCATTTCTTTAATACATTTTTTTTTTTTTATTATATTTCTTTAAAAAGTGACTAATATTTCAAGACTACCGATCAAGAAGTTTGGCCATTTTAACCTTTTTGATGGTACATATTTACTAGCGATTTTATTGCACCTTTTTGTAACATTCATCCAATAAATAGACTGACAGATCCTACATATAGATCGTACATATTTTCTACATTATATTTAACATAATCCACAATAAAGCCTACCCATGCTTGCTTTCTGTGTCAGGAGATTGCTAGCACTTAAAAAACTCTTATAGGGCTTCTAACATCTTTTGGGAGATTGTGAGTAATTCCACGATAAATAAAGAAACGGGAGGTATAATACTGTGGCAAGCTGGTGAAATGTAATTGGTGTGATGTTGTTTAGTAGCATGTGGCGAGAGCGGATTTGTAAAGGGCTTGTGTATATGTAAGTTTTAAGAGAGAGAAGTATTAGAACTAAGTAAGGAGTCACCACTGTTAACAATAAATATATTCTCTTAAAATAACAACTACAAGTTATTTGCAATGAATGTAAAAAGCTTATTAATCTATGGAAATTAGCAAGATTGATTTAACTCAAATATTTTAACTTATGACTGGCACTGATGTTGACTGGTAGAATGTCTAATTCAGACTTTCTTGAAAGAATGCCTTCTCTGTTAGTACAAATCTTCTCCTTTGAGAAGGGCAAAAGACAAAGGTGACTGAACTCTTCTTGTAACTGTAGTCTTCTACATGGGTGTACCCTTTTTGCCAGCGAATGTTAGAATATTCTTGAAATAATATTTTTCAAATAAAATATATTTCTGGCATCCATCACACTGGCAAAATAGGTATATTGGAATCATGTGTATTTTATACACAAGGTTAGTTTAAATAATAATATAATTAACAAAAGACGTGAGAAAGAAATACGATTTGGGTTTGTTCATCTGTGTGTTTGATGTGAGAGTATTTGTTTTGGGTGTGTACACTGAGTAGTGGAAATCTAAGTTGAATTGTGTAGATAGCTTAGTGGTATGAAATTAAGATACTGGAAGCCCTTGAGTGCTTTTTATTGGTTGGCTAATTGATATATTAGCCTAGATGCCCTAGCTAGTGAAGTAGGTCCACAGGCAGCACGTAGCAATACATAAAAAAATGTATTGCTAGAAATTCGTGGTGATTTGTTTGTAAATGCCACGTATACGTAAATGTCAATCCATTAATCAAAAATTAAAGTTATTTTAATACTACCTGCAAACACAAAAGAATGAATTTATCGTTGTTGTGGTTGGTTCCGCAGAACTAGAAAGCATCACAGATATTTTCCTTCATTTTATGGTCATCGACTGGTTTCATGCGTTCGCCCATCTTCAGGATGCGTTTGTCAAACAGTGTGATAACACAGACTTTTACAGAGCAAATTCAATTTACACAACAAGTGTGGAGCCGGTGAGGCTAAGTACCCTAACAATTATTACAATTTAACATCATATAATATAAAAACCAGTATTTATTTTAAGAAACATTGTCTCATTCACAACGCTACACTTAAATACGCCACCATCCACATAAAAACTAACACACGCACCACCAAAAACAATTATTCAAGCACAAAAACTCTGGGTTAAAAACGAAATACGTATACTTTATCAAAAAAAGGGAAAACTAAACAGTCACCAGAAAGACTCACACATTGAACTTGCCAATCGGTACCCTAGTTCGGTCCTTACTTCTAAACCCTACTTCGGTCTTTGTATAAACTGATTTGCTCTGTGCACGTCTGTGTTATCACACTGTTTGACGAACGCATCCTGAAGATAGGGAACACCCGAAACCGGTCGATGACCACAAAAAGAAGCAAGCTATCACGGAAAATATTTCTGAATTAATTTGTCCGCCACAATAATGGTAGGTTTACTTTAGAAGTGGGTTTCTGTCACTTTCTCTGCCATTTTATTCGTATATAAGTATAAACACTTGTAAATATGACAATAAATAATTATTTCATTATTTTCGCGATAATTTCAATTGTATTAATATGTACTAAGATCTTCTTCAAGTTCTTTGACCCAAAAGAACTTGTAGTTGCAACTGCATTGTGGAAGTAATATGGCATTAGGTTATAGGTCCTTGGTGTTGAATTTAATTTGGTTCTCTGTGAAGGTTTAATTTGGATGGAACTTGGATTTACACAAAGGTATAATATTATTTTGTGTAATAGCAATTATAACTTTTTTAATGAGCGCAAATTTTAAAGTAAAGTAATGCCTATTTTTTCAGGCGGGCTTAACGTCCAACTACCAAATTAGGTGTCGTGGACGGGGGCGGAAGCACATAAAACTTTTTGGCCTTTCTCTGCCTTGGAAATTTTAAAAATTACGTTTTTCAAATAATCGGAGATACTTTTAGAGAGAATTTTGTACTAATTAGGATTGAACTGTAGACTTCACGCGCCTTTTGACTCCGCAGTAAACAAACATACCTATTTGGCAGTTTCAACCATACCGATAAAGATTGTTGGAGAATAGAGACGTTTTGAATGAATTTATTTTTGTTTAATTCAACTTTCTGCCTCCTTAACAAAATGTTTCTGAATGTTGCAGGTTATCAAAGTAGGGTTTGGATTTGTGCAAAGAATTGCTCCTTTAACAGCAGTTCATTCAAATTAAATAACGGTTATAGGGTTAGTGTTACAGATCACCCCAACAGTAGGCAATTCAGAAAGCCAAAAGTTGGTTGACGCAAAACGCTTCACAGATGAAATCAAGGCGTTAAAACATTTATCATGTCATTGACGATGAACTCTTCACAGGAATTTTTAATATTTTTTTGTACTGTATTCTTATATCCAATTTAAATAGCTTATCCCTTATTTTCCTTATCGGATGATATTCTCTGGGCTATTCACTTGCTTCGTATAGATGCCTTTGATAGTGGACGTACAAAGGTTAAAACTTTCTTTCAAGAGGTATGAATTATCTTGCGATCAGCTCTGCTCATAACAAAGACCACTCCCTGTCGGATATAATATAGAAACTAATATTTCAATGTTGGAAGTTGGTGATGTCCTTTGAAATATCTCCATAAGAAAAATATCTCTCGCAGAGCACTTAGATATTCAAAGAAGGTACTTAATTCTCAGAAAATGACAAATCCTCTATCGAGGCAATAGTCTTCTTTTTCCTTTTGCTCTAAAGGTTTAGAGTATCTACACAATCTTCTTTTACTAAATCCTTTTATGAAATGCTTTGCTTCGCTATAAGTACATCCATCCTTGTTACCCTGTCATCCAACTAACTCTTATTCTTCTGCTTACAGTTATCTACATTAGCGTTCTTGGTACTCAACGGTTCTTTTTTGTTTAAGCAGTATCCAAATCCGGCTCATCATAATAATCTGGATTTTTTTTCCTTATACGGCAGGTGCTCATTAAAGTATTTATCAGCTCTAACTTTAATTTTCGTAGTTTGCTTCCAATTTTTACCAATAATAATTTTTCTGATTCTTGTTGTGCAATTTATTTCCTTTATGATTAAAAGTTTTGTGGGTTAATAGTCTTTTTTTGTCCATAAATTTAAATATTGAATAATATCTTTAATCAAATAACTTCGATTTCCAGCTGTTTTGCTTATGAGTATTTTTTTTTAAATTTCAGGCGCGTCAACATTTATGGTCATTGGCGCCCGGAGCCTTCTCAATGCACTGCCGGTCTCCGGACAATGTTCTCTCGTTACAGACAACACTATCCATTACCGGACAGTGAGCTGTAGGGGCTCCTAGGAAGAAAAAAAAATCTAATCTCCCTTGGCTTTCGTGTGAAATATAATAAATAATATAAGATAAAAATAAATAAAATACCTTATATTTTTATTATCCCTTATAAAAGATCCGACATTATATAAATCTTTCATTAACTTCGACGCTCTTAAAGATAATCACCTTTTTACTTTTTTTTTTTTTTTTTAATATTATTATTATTTTTTTTTTAATTTATTAATATGACTATAAAACAAAAGTTCGATTAATTTTGGAAATTAGGTCATTTGACATTCATCCATTAAATGAAGTTTATTACTTTCTCTTATTTTTATTGAAATTATAAAAGAGATATTCAAACGAATTAAAAGGAACAATAAACTACAACAGATACTGTTTTAATACTGAACCATGTACTGTGAACACAGCATTGTTTGGAGACTAAAAAAAAATTCTCAATCGATCGGTATAAATCCTCTGGGTGTATGTATGGATGATAAGACTTATCTTTATTTTTCCCGCAGGATTAGTATATAGCCTTTTTCTGAATACACTCTTATTTCTCTTTCCACCTTACTAATTCGGCTCTTCTCTATATTTCTTCTAACATCATCAATATTTACTGTTTGTTTTCCCAGTTTTATTTTACTCTGCCCTACTAGAAAATTTAAATTATTATCATTATTCCTTATTTATATTTTTTATGCAAATAATCATTTATTTATTTTTATTATTTTAATTGTATAAAAATAAATTAATGGACATATCTTTATTGGGCACAAAATAGTTCGAAATTTTATATATATACGAGGGTCATTCAATAAGAACGAGACAAATCGCTATAGCTCAGCAACGTTTGTTTAATAAATACAATAGTTTCAGTGCGTCAAGTTGGCATCCTTGTACTTAGTTTCTCATCTGCTTTTCGAGAGTATTCAGAAATCATAACCTTAAATGTAAACACATGTTCAGTTAACAATGGCGAGTCCGCTCGAACATTGCACCTCGGAAGAACAACGCTCAGTGATTAGATTTTTGATTGCAGAGGGTATCAAAGATTGTGAAATCCACGAAAGAAAGTTAAAAAAATGTGTACGGTAATAATTGTTTGAACCGTTCGAACGTTTACAAATGTGTAGAAAATTGGCCGCGTATATGTCTTTGACAAGCAACAAAGTGGACGCCCGGTTCAGGTTGCAACTTCTTCCCTCAAATCTCGCATTATCGCGTTAATTCTGAATAACAGGTGCATTACTGTTGAACTGATAGCTGAAGAAGTGCACGCGAGTGTTAGAACTTTCTTTCTATAAGATTATTCAGAATAAGCTGCAGGCGTTTTTTTTTTCTGGATTTTTTTAAGCTATGGTCCTTTGCACCTGTTTCTAATTTGTAAGCACTCATCCGGCATGCATATACATACCCACCAGTCTAACAATTTCTACAGCACCCACAATCTAGGTCTAATCATATTCCTCTACTCCCTTATATCACTTATAAAATAAATACCTTTACCCAAGACACCAGCTAACAACTAAACACATAACATATGTACAGCTAGTTTCACAACAAATGAAATAGTTGGACCTCCCTAAGATATTCGAAAATCTTATTGATATTGCCCTCATTGTCTCCTAATACATCTGTAAGACTGGTCGGCAAATTTACCTTTCCCCGCGCGTTTACATATTTCGAACATTCCAATAGAATATGCGGGTTCGTTAATGTCGTATTGCAAGCGCTGCATACCGGCTGAGGTTCTCTTCGGAATATGTGGCTGTGTGTCAACATTGTGTGACCGATAATTTAATAATTATATTACGTGTATTTAACATTGAATATAATTATTTAATAATTAAAATATTAATATAATATTAAAAATATAATGTATGATCAATCATTCAATCGACATTTAGGGAAGTTTTTTTTTTATTTGGCTATGTACTAAGTAAATCGCAATTTGAAGGCAAGAATTACACTTTTACTTTTTTAAGTTATAGTTTTTTCAATAATTATTTAATTCTGCATTAATAATTCTGTTATTTTTTAACCAATGATAGGGGCAAAATATACATTTTTGTGGTTTTGTTTAAAGAAAAAAACATTTTATCAGTTGCTGTTTTTAATAAAAGAAATGGTTTCTTGACTCAAGCTAAACAATTGCACACATTATTCACAAGAGTTCTGTGAGAAATTATTACTAAAATCTTAACCTATGCCAGGAAGGTTTGGTAGACGGGCGGTGTTTATTGCGGGAGAGTGTGGTTAGCGCCTTTTCCTTTCGGCAGCACTTCTAAATATAGTTACAACTTTTTCACATGAAGACCTACCATCTTGACTTGATAAACTGAAAACTTCACAGATTGGCTTTTCTTGGGGTAAAGGGGGCATTTTATTACCTCTGTTGACCATAATTATTCCACCGAATCACAGAATTTAAGGTGTATTTATTTTTTTTTATATATTTATTTCTTTTCTGTTATTTTAATCAAACACCATGCAAAACATTATGAGAAAACTCGTGAAAATACACGTTCAAGATTACTAGAGTACACCATGTGAGCGACTGCAACTTTAATTTGAGGTTGTCACATCCACATAAACGTTCATCAGCTCCAGAAGCTTACTGCTACCTTTCAATGCTTCCAGCTACTGTTATACTTGTTTCATTGGTTCTCCTTGAAATATGTGAATTAATTTGTGAGGCTTGGATTTCAATCCCACAAGGAGAGTGAAGTCGTGAAAAATTACGACCATCTATGCCGATTAATCGGCCTACTAACGAATGAACAACCACTACAGATTGCTCACTTCAAGCGATCTCCACCCTAGGGCATCTCGTAATTAGCTAACTGCCATGCTTAATGAATTCAAATTCCCAACTAATATACACACCCCCTCGATAGTGTCTGAGTAATAGTACCGCCTGGGGGGATATATAGATCCTTACATTACTGATCCTTCTTGAGAAGTGTAACTGTATCCAAACGCTTCCAATCATCCGACCCACACTGGCTGGTACCAGCATTTTAACATATAATACTTTTTCTGCTGCTTCCTGAACATTAATCGTGATACCATCTCGGTATATCACATTTATACCAACTATTTTAACAACTTTATCACAGTGAGCACACTACAAAATTTACATAGAAAACTGTTTAAGGTTATATGAACACTTACGTCGTCATACAATACGTATACAATATTCTGTGTATTTTGCAATATAATTGCATAATTATTAAGCAGAATGTATTTACAAACCATCAAAAATAAATTTTAGTATATTTCAGGAAATTAAATTTATATATAAATATAATAATAATAATTACATAAATGTTAGTATTATTAATAGATTTTTTTCTTCAAGGAGGTGGAAAAGTGCATTATGCATATCCCAGAGTTGTGTTCCTCCCATATATATGGAACTCTCACCCACTAAAAAACCCGAACACTTCTTTCCAGGCATCAGAACCCAACCTGCGACTACTTCTTGCTTGCATCAGGGTCGTGCCTCGTATGGAGCCCTTTCAAGCTTCTGACCTCTTAATACGACTTTAAGCCAGATTGGCTTTTCTTGGAGTAAAAGGAGCATTTTCTCACCTCTACTGATCATAATTATTCCGTTTATTGAAAATTTTTATCGAACCATAATATTTATTGTGCATTTATTTTTATTTATTTTAATTTCTTTTTTATTACTTTCTCCTTTTTTTTAAATCAAACTACATAGAAACATTGTGTAACAACTCGTGAAAATACACATTCAAGATGACTAAAATACACCATCCATATTCCAGGATAAAATACAAATTATCGGAAATATAGATTCTTACATTACTGATCCTTCATATGAAGAGTCCCACCTCTTCCGATCAACGAACCGATCACACCGGGTGGTACCAGCATTTCAACATATAATACTCTTCCTGCTGCTTCCTGAACACTAATCGTGATATCATCCCCGTAAGTCACATTTATACCAACCATTTTAACAGATTTATTTAAACACTTTTTCACGTGAGCACACTACAAAAGTTACACAGGAAATTGTTTAATGTCACGTGACACTTACGTCACACAATATGTATAAAATTCTATACATTTTCTAATATAATTGCATAATTATTAAACAGAATGAATTTACAAAGATGTCAAGAATAAATTTTAGTATATTTAAGGGAAATTAAAAGTATGAAAATATTATATTAATAGTAAATACAAAAATATTGGTTTTATTAATATAATTTTTTTTAATACTATAATACTTTGTATCATACTTAGGATTCAGTGCATTATGCATATCCGAGTGTGTGTTCCCAGATATGCGGGACTCTCACCTACTAGAACTTGAACTGCTTTTTGCAGGCGTTGGAACCCAGCCTGGGACTACTTACTGCTTTGCATCAGGGATGTGCCTCTATTAAGCTTCAGGCTTCTCTCTCAATGCTACTTTAAGCTAACAGTTGTAGGCGTTGATCCCAGATCCTGTTTCTTTCGCCACAGCAATTTCCGCTGCAAAACATCCGGCTGCAATTTTTAACTTTACATTTCTCGGTATAGTAGTGGACTATCTCACATTTATTTGTAAGCGCGCACACATGTAACTGGTATTCAAATCTGGCTGATTAAAACAAAATTGTGCTTTGACTCAAGCTAAACAATTGCACACATTGTTCACAAAGGTTCTGTGAGATAATAATTATTAAAAATGCGAGATGTGGCAGACGGCGATGTTTACTGCGAGAGCTTTTGGTTCACGCCTTTTTCTTTCGGCTTCACTACTAAATATAGTTTCCAAATTTTTTTCTCATGAAGATCGCCTTTATCATGAAAATTTAAGAATTTTGAGACACTGTCTAAAATGTAGTGAATATCTAAAAACCTTAATAAGAGTTGTAGACGTTTCAATGGAAAGCATTGAATGGAGCATTAAGGTTCATTGAAGGCAATCTGAGAACTTTTTTAATAAAAAATCTTTGAAACTTTTCTAATTTTTCATTCCTTTGAAAGCCCCAAATCAGACAGGCATAACAAACTACGGTACGAGAAACTGGAGTAAAAAAAGTAGACTTTGACGAAGGCGGGACTGAGGCATTTGCAATGAAATCAGACCAGACCCTGCTTAATCCCGAATTTGGCCGAAGAGATGCTATCTTTAAAGTAAAGTCATAGATAATCGGGTAGACAACAACACACCCACATTTATACTGATTAACTGCTTCCACGAGTGAACCTTGTAAACCCAACCTTTAGAAGAAGCAAGTCTACCTCCCTTCCGAAATACCCTAATTTTAGATGTATTTAAATTTAAAGATGAATTTCACAATAAGATTCTAAAATTTTGATATTTATTTTGAGAGTAGTACGGTTATCCGCTAAAAGTACCACATCGTCGGCATACATTAATATCTTGAATACCACTTCACCTATACGAACCACCTTCAAGAGCCAGAGGTCAATCGTCATGAAAAAGCGAGAATAATATCGGACTGAGTAGGCAACCCTGACGAACCCCACTAGTGATTCTGAAAAACTCAGAAATGCCATTCTTATACGTAACAGTAGAAGACTCCTGGGCATATAAACTTTTCAAAGTATTAATAAATTTGGTCGAAACCCCAAGATTAAAAAGCTTCAAAAATAGTGAATTGTGATCTACAGAATCGAAGGCTGCTTTTAGGTCTAGAAATAAACAATACAACTTACCCCCTGGTCGCATAAATTTAAGTTAAATTATATTCGTTATATCGAAGAAGTTGACAATTGCAGAGAACAACGCCTGAAACCAGACTGGAATTCACTTAATAGGAAGTTGTCTGTAACAAAAGATAGCAGACGACAAAGCCTAGAGTCCTGTGAATATTTTGGCAACTGCACCTAGGCAGGAAATTCCTCTATAGTTACTTACTTCATTCACATTACCCTGCTTGAAGAATGGGAAAATAATACATCTACTAAAAGAAGGTGGGGCAGCTTGGAAATCATAAATTCTATTGAAGAGTGATAATATTTGGGAGTGAAAAACCTCAGGGGAATTTTTAAAAAACTCGTATTTAACACGATCGAAACTGGGTGCCTTATTATTTTTTAAGGTCTGAATAATTGCATTTAATTCCTGGAGAAAGAAGGGGGAATCAAGACCGTTAGAGTAAATCAAAGGTTGGGATATGATACAGTAGAGGTGAGAGGCGGTGGATTAAGTAAACATTTGAAATGGGTAACTAAATCAGTGACAGAAATTTTAGAACTACAATGAAAGACTTCCGCTTAAAGTGACAAACAAGATTCCAGAAATCTGTTGAGTATTTAGCTGATTTAAACTGTCCAGCACGCGATATAAAAAAACTTTTTTTTCTTTTACAAAAGATTACTTTATATGAATAATTAGCATCCAGATAAGCTTTTCTAATTAATTCAGAATTAGACTTGCGAAATAAATTTAACAAAGCAAAGGATCTTCTTCTCTCGAAAACAATTACCATCAACCAACTCATCTTGCGAACTGATCTAATGAAATCAGGGTAATCTGGAATATGAGGATAAAAACATTTAATTAAATCCACTAGAACAGTTGAAAAAATTCATTATTACAAATGGGAAAAGTAGAAATACTATTTACATTAGTTTCCAAAGTTTTTTTTATAAATTTCCGCATCTGTCTCACGCCAGACCGAGGGTTAAATGAATCCCAGTAATGAAGGTTAAATGATTAACAGTGTTAGACAAATTTAGAGATAAAACTAGTGGAAGATGGTCTGAGAAATTAAGAGATAATACTCCGAATTAAATAATATTGGAGATAAAATCCAGCGGGACACAATACAGATCATTGATTGAGAATCCCATGCTTCCAGTAAAGGTATATCTCCTTGAAGATCACCCTGAAATCGCCCGATTAAAATTATTAAATCTAGGCCATTGCAAAGATCTATAAATTTACAACCTTTCCATTAAGGACTTTATCCTTTGAATTTCTTATAAGGCGACAATTGGAACTATTTAATCAACAAATCACTTGGCAGTTTCTTTTCTCCTGGCATTTTGAAACATTTCTTCTGGTGAAGTCATTTAGGGGTTATGTTTTTCTCTAAAGTGCTATCATAGTTGATTATAAATTCTACCATCCAAACAAAATTAATTAGAAATAAATGGATATCCAAAACTCAGAATACAAAGAAAATTAGTAAACCGGAAGTGCGCTTTTACTGAACTTTTTTTTCAGTTTTTGACGAACTCCAGCCCGCAACAACTTCTTCGAGAAATGTATAGAGCTCAAGAAACTTTTTAAAGGATAAGGGATATCTTTCGTTTGTCATGAAAGTGTAAGACTGGCTCGGCTATAATTAATTTTTTTATTTTAGTTTTTAAAGTGCACAACAGCTACGGTCCTTTGCACCTGTTTCTAATTTGTAAGGACTCATCCGGGATGCATATCCATACCCACCGTCCAACAATTTCTACAGCAAGCCCACAATATAGGTCTATTCCTCTACTCCTTATATCACTTATAAAATGAATACCTATACACAAGACACCAGCAAATAACTAAACACATACATATGTCAGCTAGTTTCACAACAAATGAAATACATGAATCTCCCTAAGATATTCGAAAGTCTTATTGATATTGCCCTCATTGTCTCCTAATACATCTCTAAGACTGGTCGGCAAATTTACCTTTCCCCGCGCGTTTGCATATTTCGAACATTCCAATAGAATATGCGGGTTCTAATGTCGTATTGCAAGCGCTGCATACGGCTGAGGTTCTCTTCGGAATATGTGGCTATGTGTCAACATGGTGTGACCGAGTCTCATTGTCGCTAGGACAACTTCTTCTCGCTGAGACTCCCGATTTGAGGTTAACCATTTCTTTGTGGTACTCTTGATATTCTTTACTTTATTTGACAGCTGCACTGATTGCCATTCCTTGATGATTTTTTAACGGCAACAACCTTGACACTTAGTTACACATCAGGATGTCCCTTCTAACTTGCAGTGCTGGTTCTCCACTTTCAGCTAGAATATTTTCTATTGGACTTGTTCTCAGCGCTCCGAGTGACATGCGTAAACCTTCGTTATGGCTAGATTTATTATCGATTTTGAGTATCGAGATTATGGGAGCGCCAACTTAGCTCTGAACCTAGAGTCACACCCATACCTTACTTTGACACGGTATAGTTCTGCCCTGTATGTTTAAATTTATTGATGGCTGAACTTTTCGGAATCTATGAAAATGTACGCATGTGCTCTTTATTGGTGAGAAACGAAGACCATTTAGATCTGACCAGATTTCTAAATTTGCAACCGTAATTTGTAAATTCTGTTTTGCTTTCTCTACACTTGGAGCACTATTAAAGATTACCGAGTCGTCGGCATATAATATTCCAGAAACAGGGGCGGCTATACAGGACATGATACTATTTATAGCGACTGCGAATAAGATAGGGCCAAGAATGCTCCCCTGAGGTACTCCGCCTTCCTGTACAAAAGGTGATGATAGTTCTTGTTTAACTTCTACTCTAAAAGTACGTTTTTTTAAAAAGTTCTGTATGAGAGCAGGGAGATTTCCCCTGAGTTTCCACTCATACATTTGCCTGAGGATGCCATGTCTCCAGACCATGTCAAAGGCTCTTTCAATATCAAAAAATAAGCGAGTAAATGATGTTTTGGTTCAAAGGTATTTTGGATAACTTTTCAAGAATGACTACGGGGTCTATCGTACTGTGATTACGTCTGAGCCAGTTTGCTGTTTACTTATGAACTGTTTGGATCTAGAAACCACATCAGTCTTCTACTTATTATTCTCTCTAAGGTTTTGCATAAATAGTTAGTAGGTAAAATTAATTAATAGAGGTCGCAAAATGTGAAACAATGGATGAAGTGTACATACATCAAGTATAAAATGGTTGAGATAAAGAAGTTATATGACTCCGGCTTACTACCATTCAGTGAGCATTCTTATTACTAGTATTACTTATTTTTTAGCTATAATAATATGGGAGGTCCATTTAGAAAAACAAATATTTTTATATGATTCGATAATAGGGATAATTTAATGGTACTCAGAGGTTCACCGTATTTAGTGCACACGTCCGTGTAAAATTTGTATAGTTCAGACAACATTGAACAATGTCCAGCGAACACACATGGAACGTTCATTTATAACTAAGATTGTCTGATCATGGGACTAAGGCTAGCCAATATTAGATGAAAATAGGTGACTTAATATTCATTGATAACAAAGTTTTGTACATCATTGTATTTATTATTATTTCGCTAATATAATACATTTATAAATTTATTGTAAGTATTGACAAAATAATTTTTTTGACATCAGAGTACGAAATACTGTGAAATGAAATAAGTATGTAGACAAATTAAATGTTCTCAGCTATTGCAAGTGAATATGCAATGCACCGCAAAATTTCTGTGTACAACCATACAACATGTTTCAAAGTGTCGTCCATGTAAATTAAGAAATGATTGGAATATTGATCAGTTTAAATTTGCGTTTCTACTAGACCCAAATGTTCAGATGACCTCTTCCATTAAAAGTTTTTCCTTTGGATCGATAAGATTTCATTATATAATTACTGATTGATTTTTTTAAGATCGAATGTTTTCATATCTTTTTTTAAAGCACAAAAATATATCTGGTTTGAATTATTCACACACTTTCTCTTAGCTCTCTTAAGAGACAAAAATTTGCTTAAATGTTAGCCTTTATCCGGAATGTTTAGTTCCATTAACTACATCAGACGATGGTAAGAGGTTTTCGTATTTTGGACTAAACATTTAGTCAAAGTATGAAAAGTTTAATCAAATTTATGAACTTCGAATTTGGAGAAATTGTGTGAGGAGTTCTACATTCCTGATTTTGTTCTTTTGTTTTTGATACCGATTTGCACATGAAAGGTATATCTCATCTTCTCAACCTCTCTAATATCAATTTTTGTCAGCAAAATGTAAGAATTTTTTTTTATATTTTTCTATGTATCAAGTTTTGGAAAAAGTTAAAAAATCGCAAAATACTTATAAACCAATTGTGCAAATTCGCACCACCGACTAAACAATTTACTTCATGCTTGAAGAATCTGAAATGTTAAAATTCAAGTATGTTTGTTGAATATTATTGGCATGCAACACAATCCAGGATCCTCATGGTTGGAGGTACATTATGCAGTGTTGCGGAGTTCTGTGGGCACATAATGTTTCTGCTGAGAACTGCTACGATCCATTGATATCGATGAAAGAAGACAAACAAAAATTCTCGTAACGAATAATTTTGTTAGCGAATTAAATTTCGGAATCCAACCCCATTATGGGTGGAGGATATCGCCATATATAACCATATCGCCAATGGATTATATATCTGCAACGACACAAGAGAGGATTGTGACGCTCAAGGGGAGTTTGATTGGCAAAATCATTACACTCACTCACCAACATATTAATGTTAATGTACAATTTTCAGCCCAGAATGTCAGTGACACAAAGTATGGTTTACTCTCACTACAATATTTTCTAAATCTTTGCTGTATTACTTCTGTTATATATAGCTATTATTATTATTATTATTATTATTATGGAGCTGAAGTATGGTCAGAAGTAATCAGAAAGGAAGTTTACAGGAAGAGACTGGCACGGGTCCAGAGGCTGGGAGCCCTACGAATAGCCTCGGCATACCGGACTGTCTCAGAGCCGGCAGTTTTGGTTATAGCGGGAGTTATCCCGATTGCACTCCTGGCTGATGAAAGAAGGAGAGTGTACCAAAGAAGGCGCGAGGTGGATAAAGCAGCGGTCTCCAGGGAGGAGCGTGCATATACCTTGTTGGAGTGGCAGTCTTCTTGGGAAGAGGATGTAAGAGGTAGATGGACTGCTAGCCTTATTACAGATGTCGGTACATGGGTAGAGAGGTCCTTTGGCGAAGTGGACTACTACGTTACCCAATTCCTCAGTGGTCACGGTTATTTCTGTGAATATTTAAGGAAGATGGGGAAGAGGATCAGTGGTGAGTGCGGCTATTGTCCGGGAGTGCGAGACGATGCACACCACACCTTCTTTGTGTGTGAGAGGTGGGGTCGTCTCAGGAGAGACCTGGAGCAAAACGTCGGGCATATTACCCCGGCTGGGATAATATCGACTATGCTCACTAATAGGCGGCAGTGGGCATGTGTGGCGCGCTTCACCAGGGAGGTGCTGATTGCCAAGCAAAGAGAACTGGTTGAGTTTGGCGGGAGGATCCCCTGATTAGGGACAGAATAGGGGCCTAGCCTGATGTAGTGCTGCATAAGCGAATCCAGGCTAGGTCTGGTGCCGGGGGAGGTGTTTTAGCCGGTAGGCTGCCTTGGCGGGAGTCCGGCACATACGTGCGTCAAAAGCATTTCACCTCCCTCAAAAAAAAAAAAAAAAAAAAAAATATTATTATTATTATTGTAAAATATTCAGCTACAAAGTGGAAACCTAAAATTCTGCGTAATAAATATTAAATTTTACTCTGTGTTAAGTACAGAATTTGTATTTTCGCATTGAAGCAAATAAGTTAATACTAGCTGTACCCGGTCCGCTTTGCTGGCCGCTAATATATATTTGAAAGTAAAATAGCTAATTTATTTTATTAGAAAATATTTATTGAAATGAAAAATAATAAGAGTGAATTAAAACAAATTTTAATGAAATACAATTTCAGAAAAAAATGCATACATTTTGTTAAAAATAATATTTTGATTGTAATGCTTTTCGAATGAAAAAATTATTTTTCTTATTGTAGTGCAGTTCTTCACAAGCTTAACCAATCTTCCCTAGAAGGTAACCTAATTCTGTATGAGTGTTCAAAAACCAAAGTCGCCTCTGAAGTTAAATACAATAAATATATTTACAATACTGATAATATCGATTGAAATAACACTAAAAGTCAGATTTCATACAGAAAGAGAAGAAAATTCTCACATTTCATACGGTTTGCGAAACTCCACAACATATTAATGTTGCAATTCACTAATTATTTCATTACTTCGCTGTAAAGAAAAGTAAATTGCAGATATCAAAAATATGGAAAAATATCGTATGGGCTTTGGGTCCGTTCCCAAAATTATAAATCTAAATAATTCATGAGGTAAAGGTAGTAGATGTGAGAAAGAGAGATAGACAGAAATTTAGAAAGCGAATGGATAAACTTGAACTACAAAGAATTTACACTGGAAGTATGATATTTGAGGAGTAAAGGTCACAGACTTAAGAGAGAGAGACAGACTGGCTGAGAATAGAAAGTATATAGACATGTTGACTGACTGGTGTCGGTTAACTGCCCCTGTAGATCTAGCTCGCCTCTATATATATAGAATTCTCCCTCCCTAATTGGCCTAGGAAGAGGGAGGTAATTATGTATGAATTCTTGGTTCTTCGGATCCCATTATAGGGATAACTCATGCTCTATCAGCGGAACAGTTGTAGTTTTCAAATGGTTCTACAAATAATAAGTATTTGTATTCAATCACTTGTCAATTGTATTTGTAACATTTTTCTGAACGAATTTTTTTTTTAGCTGATTCTGAGGAATCTGAGACGTTAAAATTCAGATATTTTTGTTCAGTATTATTGGTGCTTACTACAATGTAATCATCATACTCTACCTGCCTCGGTTTGGTAGGTTAACATTTGTCCTCCAGCCAACTACATATTTTATATTAGGACAAATGAGCCAATATTGATATTTAATGGAAAATTTATCACTTTATATACAATAGAAATTCGTTTCAGTACTTCACAGTAGATTTTCTTTAATTTTCTCGAAAACGGGTTCAACGATTTTTTTTAATCATGGAATTTCAACTGTATAGATAAAAAAATGTATCAATTTTATTGAATTCGTTTTTTTGACAAACTGATTTTGGATAGTTTCTTAGTGATTGTTAGGTTAATATTTAAACCGTCGCAACAGGCTTAATTGGTTCTGATGCTGCTAATCATTATAATTTTTAAGAAAATTTATACATTAAATTTACATTAAGAGAAATTGTTGCGATTGTATCTCATCGATTTTTTGGTTTTGTCTTAATGCATAAATATTTTTAAATTGTTTCCGTTCATGGTTTAATTGTATATGATATGCTTTTAAGTGTATGTTGAAATATAACTTAAAACGACAAGTGTTGTTGTAGGTACTTGGTTAATTTCCTATTTGGCCCGGCTACTACCAAATTGTCCAAAAATGTATTGAAAAACTATTCAATAGTTCTTAATGGCTATTTAAAGCGAAAGATAGACGCCGACTGAAATAATTTTCTAATTTATTTGATCTAAATCTTTGAGAAATTCAATGCAGTTCTAAATTTTGAGATAAGCCAAAAAAATCACTTAAGGCATTATTTATTTATTTATTGGTAAGGTTATAAATTAATTTGAACTAAAGAAGTTTAGTGGCTCTTCCAGCTTAAGTGGGACCTATTGAACTCTCAAGTTTTTATTGAAATACATCTTTTCTATTGAAGAAAATTGCCACTTTTTCTAAAGTCCGCTACTCATTTTGGGTACTTGTTTCCTTAGGAGGCGATGATCAATAGGTAGAACAATGATCTTTCTTAGCACTTCCAAGGAGGTAGGCAGAAACATCTTGAAGAATCTCTGACACGCCATTTTACAATCTAATAACAAGTGGTGTATTAAAGAGCTATTGAAATGTATTTGGTGTGCTGTTGTTGTAGTGTAGTGATAGCTTGTGGCGTGAGCGGTTTTGTAAAGGGCTTGTGTTTTTTGTAAGTCTTAAGAGAGAGAAGTAATAAGAATAATTAAGAAAATATTGGTAGATTAAATTAAATATATTATCTTTAAAGAAATTTAAATTCTTTTCAATAACACAGTGATTATGTTTATAAATCAATTTGTTATTTATCTAGATTAAGTGCAAAACTCTTATGTTTAACTTATAACTGGCACAGTCCTAAAGTGTTCTGGTGAAATGTCTAGCTCAGACTGTCTTGAAAGAATGTCTTCTAATTGTTCGTTCAAATCTTCCCCTGTGAGAAGTAGGGGTAGACAATGCTAACAAGGTTCATGAACTATTCCTGTAACTGTACTCTTCTACCTGGGTTTCCATTTTGCCAACGAGCTCGCATTTTTCTCATAATTTTCTTCAATTAAAATAGATATAATTTTTTGCATCCATCACATTATCCCCAATCTTCCCCTGTAGGGGTAGACAATGCTAACAAGGTTCATGAACTCTTCCTGTAACTGTACTCTTCTACCTGGGTTACCCTTTTGCCAACGAGCTCGCATTTTTCTCATAATTTTTTCAATTAAATTAGATATAATTTCTTGTAAACTATATAGTGGAAGCCAACTATAATTTTATTATAAATTCCAATCTGATAGAACTTTACACACTTTTGCTGTGACAAAGTCGTTACAGTTTCTAATTCAGAATTTTTTTTTATATAGATGAATCTTGATAGTGCGAATTATGTCATTATTACAAATGATAAATGATGTGTAGCATATGACCACTATGTGATTGTGAATTGAAGCAGAAAGGCAAGATACGAGCACAAAACCTGTAGATGATGTGAATTTTTTTTTTTTATACATTTTCTTGAAATTACACAATTTGTTCTTAAAAGAAAATAAAATCTTGCGGATCACTAGTTCTGATTAGAACATTTTTTTTTTTAAAAAACCTCGTAATTTTTATTATATTTATTAATTTCTTGTAATTCCACCGTGATAATGAAGTAATAATTGACACTATAATAGTAAACTCACCCTGGAACTCCATTTGAATAAATTTTTGGCGAAATAAATTTTTAAAAAAAGTAATTGGTTTATATTTCGTATGGTAAATGTACAAATTTTCATTAATACCTCTGGTTTTGAAAGAAATTTGAAAAAAAAAAAAAAACCATTCAGAATTATATCGCATTTTTTATATTTTTTTTGGAATTATTGGTTTCTGATTTCAAGGTGGTACCTAAAGGGAACATCAAGCTTCAGCCTCCTGCGAACTTTTACATTCTGAAATATTCTGTCTGGCCTGAGAAATAGAAAAACATACCCACACACCCACACACAAAATATACACATATAAGAATATGTCGAACATCAAAAACATGTGAGTTTCCGGATTGAGACCGCTTCAGTTGTTTGCGAAAAACCGACGTTTCGCCTATATTTCATTGAGCCTTTTCAGGGTCGTTACACCTTGAATCATGAAAAACCATTGTTCCATTACCTTTCAAAATATAGCGACTCATAAGAAGCCCATTACAGTATGAGCCAAACGTTGGTTTCTAGCAAAACACTCTCCGCTGTTTCAACCCGGAAACTCAACTATTTTTCATGAAGATGGCCCCGGAAACGTAAAAGAGATCGTATATATAGAACATCTGTTGCCAAAAACATTTTTTCAAGCTCCAGAGACTCTCAAATCGTGTTTCTATCTTCTTTTTTTTTTTTTTAGAACTTTTAATTAAAATCGTATTGCAATATGGATAAAATATCAGTTTATCAAAATTAGCGGCGTCGTCAGAATCCAAATACCTTAGTATTCTGCATATGGTAAAAGCTACACAAATCTGAGAATAGTTTTTTCTTAATTATCCGGACCTCAAAACATATAAAAACACCTATGGCGCAACAGCCCATGAAGGTCCAAGACTTGCCAGACGCATAGGGGGGGGGGGCATGTGGTAAGCACGCCGCAGGTCCCACGCCATTTAGTTCCGGCGTTCGCTACCTAGGGCGCTACTAACTGTAGCTTCCTACTTTTTATCACGTTGCTGGGAAAACACCGACTTTGCCATCACGGGAATCGAACCCTGAATTTTGCACGAAAGGCGAGTGAGCTAACCACTACACCAACGCGTGAGAACCCTCAAAACATATATTTTAGGTTAAAATGAGTTTCAAAAATGTACACGATTAGAATAAGAAAAGAAAACATGGAAATCTATCATATTCTAGAATCTAGACCATCTAATCTCAGAAAAAATAAATTGTATGTAGATAAATTCTAATAAAATCGAATAAATTAGTAAACTAAATATAAAATTAATAAACTAATAAATCCGTCAACAGGAAGAAAAAGAAAGCGTATATACTGGAAAAAAAAGAATCGCCGTTGCATATAGATAGTATAACTGAAGAGTATACGCTTTTTCCCTTAATATACTCCTATCAACGCTAAACATCTTGGCTACCCAAATGACCCATAAAATTTTATAATTACAGTTTTTATAGTCATTATATTAGCGAATAAAATTTGAGTAAATTAAAAAATATATTTAAGCATTAAACCAAGTTTATGCCTTTTTTTTTTAATTATTATTCACAAAAGTAATATTTTTCATTTTTAATGTATCCATCATTCTGCAATAGTCAATTGTTAGAATGTCGTGTCATATTATTTTAGAATTATATATATCCTTTCTTTAGGAGCATTAGAAATAAAAAAACGATTATAATTGCGAAAATAACAATCAATGAAAGAAGTTATAAAGTTTATATTATTTTTTTAAGGTTATCTTCATTTATTCCCAACATCTTTAAACCAAAAGCTGACTAAATGTTGGAAATAAGGAGTCGTTGTTTCTCCGATCTCCCTTTTTGTCAATTTCTGGACTGACTTGGAGGAATCGATTGATATTACACGACTTTAAGTTCTCCCCTTCCTAAAATTATTTTTATAAATAAATAAATAAATCTGCATTTATGGAATAGCATGTTACAGGGCCAGTTCTACAACCAAAAGTAAATAAATAAATAGTTACAAAATTTCAAACAAAAGCATAAGATAATACAGTTTCTAAAAAAATAGTTCAAAATAAATTAATTAATTAAATAGATGAATAAATATAAATATTACAATAGTTCTCATAAAAAAAGAAATAAATAATTACTTCTCAAAACAATCAAAATAAAACTTTCTTAATTGAAGTAGGGGGAAAGTTTTTTACTTTATGAGATGAACGAAAAATAACAGTTTGAGTTCTTTTATATTTAAAGTTAATTTGTTCAGCTTACCAAATTCTTAAACTACATTTATTTTAGATTGCGCATCCGAATGGGAATCAGCAAACAAAACCAGATCGTCCGCAAACATGAGGCTGAGCAAATTGTTGGAAGCATTTATTTTTTACATCCGTCGATTTTTTATATAATATACCATTTTGTATTAATATACTTACAGTGCTGTTGGTGCAATATAGATATTCTTATCTCCCATTCATGTATTAATAACTGATCTCATTAAATAGTATTTCTGTACAATTGTAATGGGCTGAAATCACTCCCCGCCTCAAGTTCACTGCAATTCTCTCTCAAGCTCGTAAGGAGGAAAACTGGGACGAACTAGAAGGTGAAGTTCAAGAGAGATGGTTAGCTCAGCCGCCTATATATAAGAACTTGTAATTCTAAAGAGACGATCATTATTTGGATCACCGTCAAACCGACTACATACAACGTACCTTCACTATGCCAGTTAGTCTGTCACTCTCTACTCACACGCTACCATTCTCCTGCTCAATAATATTACAGCTAATGTCCTTGCGGCGTTTGTCATTTTACACTTAATATAATAGTGTTTAGTAAGTCTAAAACTCAGTTAACCAAAGTATTTTCTCTTCCGACCAACGCATTCTACTACACAATATATAAAACACAAAATTGCTCATTCAGATTTCTCTTACGGCAACATAGAATGAAGCATTTTTATAAAATTCCTTCACCCCAATTAAAATTCTTTCTCCATCCTAAAATTATATATAAACCCAATAAACACGTTTGGGTAGACTTATTTTTCCTTAAATATTCCAACTTTTGTTGAGGTTGGTTCCGCAGAGCTGGAAAAGAATCAGAGATATTTTCCGTGATAGCGTGTTTCGTTTTGTGGTCAATCGACCGGTTTCGGGCATTCGGCCGTCCTCAGGATATTTTTATCAAAACAGTGTGATAACATAGACTTGCACAGAGCAAATTTAGTAGATATGTAATGTGTCCATAGTACAAGTTTATATGAAGGAGTACGTACATAGCACCATCGACTGGTGCCGGGGGAAAGGCGACATAGGTACGCCTAGCGAGTAGTAAGGCCTAGGCCGGCAAAGAGTGTACTACTGTGCTGCACAATTGATTATAAGAGATTTTATTTTAACAAGAGTGATGTAACTAATAAGAAGGAGGCTAGAGACTATTTAGAGGCGCAACCAGTGAAGTATTCTCAGAACACCGGTGAGTTGAGTGTTGGTGAAGGCCGAGAGTGAGAGAGCGAATGAGACAGATCGACCTCTAAATAGCCGGACAAGAAGACTTTTCTTTATCACCTGCCGAATGATGAAAGAGAACTCGTCAACTTATACGAATAAATGAACTTATAGTACGTGATTTCTATGAGGGGTTTTCTTAAGTTAAAAGTTAATTATATTATTTTGCTGTCAGTGAAGCCTGTTTATGTAAATAGATAAGTAGAAAGTAAGAATAGCGTAAAGTTAGCAAATTAAGTATTTGTAGAAGTTGCAGCGTGGAATGAATGTATGTATGCGTATCAATCGGTAAGGTAGCTTGCAAGCTGTTGGTTATGGATTATTTATAAGGTAGTATAGTTATATTTATTTTCAATTAGAGATTTGAGTGTTTATTTGGATTGTCATAGATATTAATAAATTTTGTATTTTGCTTTATTAATTGTCCGTACGTTCCCCTCCGCGCCTCATACCTAGAGAGATTACACATACACTTTTTAGTTGGAGAACGGGCCCTGATTTTTGACGGAAACCTGCACTGATGGTGTTCAAACAGAATATCAAGTTTAGGGTTCTGTATGAGAAAAGCAAGAGTGAAATAAGCTTCACTTTTCACAATATATAAAACACAAAATTGCTCATTCAGATTTCTCTTACGGCAACATAGAATGAAACATTTTTATAAAATTCCTTCACCCCAATTAAAATTCTTTCTCCATCCTAAAATTATATATAAACTCAATAAACACGTTTGGGTAGACTTATTTTTCCTTAAATATTCCAACTTTTGTTGAGGTTGGTTCCGCAGAGCTGGAAAAGAATCAGAGATAGAGAGAATATCTCGGCCTTCACCAACACTCAACTTAATAGAAAGAAGCACAAAATGTACAATTGCATAATACGTTTAATTCCGTTTAAGTTTCGTTTAGAACTAGATACAAATTTTGCCATATGCATAATAAAAGACAACAGTTAATTTATTTTATAAAATGAGTCTTCCACTTTTGATTATAGAGCGCTGCACTTGTCGCAACTTGTTCCATCTTTGGCTAGTAGAGTGCTCTACTTTCGGCAGAATACCCCTTGCGAGTTTTCATTTATGAAAAATATACGATTTCCTTCAAGGGTTGGAAACCTTTTTTTCGTACTCAAAAATATGCATTTTGGTGTAAACTCAATTTCGCAGATATCATTTCTTCCTCTTAATATAGTTAAAAAAAAATAAAAAATTAAAACTCTGATTTCTAATTCTCAAGGTCATCTTCAGGCATTTATTTAATATTGAAGTACAATTCATAAAACTGAATTAAAAGAGTAAGAAAATGTAGACAAAATAATGGTTGTAAAAATAAGAGTGATAGTAATAATGAAGTATTAAAATATTGTTTTTACAAAAATAATTGTTTGATAAAAATTATCTTTGTCTTTATTATTAATTAGAAGAATTATAACATTTATTTTTCATGTGACATAATATGATGGTTTATTCCGAGAATAAGAGGGTGGTTTGCGAATGGAAAACGGAATGATGATAAATCATCTCCCCCCCCCCCACGTCTTAGATTGAATAAAAAGGAAGTGACATTGACGTCACTTTTTCTATTTTGAATTTTCTGTTTGCACTTGTCCTTCAGCTGTTATTATTCAGTACTGTATCACATCTATCACTTCTACAGAATGATAGAAGTGACCTTTTCACTTTGATGAAAGCCCCTTTTACTTTGCGCTAGAGCTGTCTATTGAGAAGAAGTAATACAAACGTGCTAGATTTTTTTTTTTTTTTTTAAATTTACTTTTTATCTGAAATATGCACATGGTATTGCTGGGCTTAGTGAATCAGCTTTTTTGCTGAGGGTTTTTAATTAAATTAAAAAAAGAAAAGTGAATGGACAATCATTACGTGATTCCATTCTGATATCGTGATTCCAATCTTTTTATATACTACAATTGTAAATGATAAATTTTGTAAATATAAATAAAATTTTTGAAGTTGAGCCTCGCTAAATTCGGATTAAATTATACTTGGGCAAAAATTATGCATAACCCTAATATTCCTTTAGACTCCAAATTTAGATTATTTTACGCTACCTCACATACTATTTTGTGTTACGGTGCTCAGGTATGGGGGTTATAAAAGATATGAATGTACAGAACTGCTACGTAGATTTTTTATTAAAAAATTATTTCAACTTCCAACTAATACTGCTAATTACATAATAGATTTAGAAATAGAAATGAATAGTATATACATTTATACATTGTAATTATATATTAAAGTTACTGAAATTACCAAATTGTAGATTTCCTAAAATTATTGCCCGAGAAGTTATATCTAGAAATATACTTTGGTATAAACATTTACAAAATTTATGTACCCAATATAATATACAGTTAGAACAAGAACTTCATGATAAATCTGTAGAGGTCTGGCAGTCAAATTTAAATAATTTAATAATTAAAATAGAGGCTGATGAAAAATTAAGACCAGAATCAAAGGCTAGGCAAGGAGTATTTCATAAAATTTTTTTCAAAATTAAATTATAATGTAAACTATTTCACAAATAGATCGTTTAATGACATAAAATTAATAATAAAGGCTAGGAGTGAAGCTTTTAATTTAAATTACAGACCTTTTAAATCCGACAGTTCCCAGCTATGCTCATTATGTAATTTAAAACAAGTAAGAGGACATAGTTCATTTTCTTTCTGTTTGCCCTATCTTAATCCTGTTATAGAAAAAAATATTTTAATACGTAAAAGCTCCTTGACTATTGATGAAGTTTGTAATTACTTAAATGGCTATAATTGGATCAATTTATGTCGTTACTTAAAAGATGCTCTTAGTTACAGATTATTCCTAATTAAAGAATTCAATTTTGAATAAAAGTATTGTTCACAATTTATACTTTAGTTTTAGAAGTTGTTTTATTTAAGTGACATATATATTGCATTGTTTGTTAATTCTAAATACATCGAAGGTGTTCTTTTCATTTTATTATTTTCATTTTGGTCACTATTTTTATTGGTAATATCATCTTTATCACATTATTTTATTATTATTCCTATGGTTTTGTAAATTTAAATCCATATATTATTTTATGGATTTGTATAAAATTCAATTGTAATAGATAAATAAAAAATAATAGATAGATTGAACAAAGATACGTAGAATAAAAATATGATCATTATCTTAGATAATACAAATGTAAAAATAGCAACCCTGCAGACGGAGTATCTGCTCCATGATATAAGTGTACGTGTTCATTTTAATTTTGTCACAATTGTAATATTCTCTTCCGGAATAAACACTAATTGATTGATTGAATTGTAAATGACAAATTTTGTAAAAATAATTATAATTTTAGGCTTTAATATTGCATACAAATGTAGGTAGTGATACTGTACATTATACTTGTTGATTCTTGGGATATTTTGCTTAGGACAGCTTTCTTAGGATAGATTCTTGAGTTACTTTAACTAAACTTGAAATGCCCGTTTTACTACTGCTAAGCACTAAGTCATAAATCCGTCAGAAAGTCTAAAATCAAAGTTTCTGAAACAATGTGTATATAAAAGTATGCAGCTGGCGTTCCACTTTTAAAGAAAATCTTTGGAACTTTTGCGGGAAAATCCTGAAAAAAAAAAACAGAAAATTATTTATTTATTTATTTATTTATTTATTTATTAAGCTTTAACGTATTACAAAAATACAATGAGCACGTCAACAAATTCAAGCTGTGATGTACAAAGAAACTGAGTTTACTTTAAATAAAATTTGCTCTTTATAATTAATGTAACTTACATATAACCAGGGATACTTAGTCTATACAAAATTCTGTAACCTTCCACTTGTATTCTAAATATTCAGTAACACTGTAGAAAGTTTTCTCTATCAGAAATCTTTTTACTACTTTTCTAAACTGTTTTTCTTCAATTTCTTGAATTTCATGCGGCAACTTATACACTGATGTCGTATTTTCTATTAACTAATTTTCTTTAAAACCAGGTATTTCAGTAATGACTTTAATAGTATATTATTGATGAAAATCTTTACTGTACGCAAGTGGCACTTTATTGTAACTCAAATTGGACTTTATTGTTAACCTTGAGTTGCCGTTCTCCCAGAACTCCTTAAGAATCAATTTTTCAATAAAGTGATAAGACTTTATCTGGGTAATTTCTTTGTGCTAAGTTTTGAAGATAATCGTTGGAATCCGGCTTGTTTTAGTCAGATATCTTTCTGAAAGTCATACAGTTTCTGCAAACCTAGATTACTGTAAGGTGTTGGCTGTAAAGCGCTTTTATCATACGCTACTTTACATCCTTCTTCTACATCGCAGCAGAAGACTCCTTCATTTTAGATCATGTATTATTAGGATTAAATTATAAAAAAACAGTTGGTGATATGTAACTCGATTACGGCAGAGATGATAAAATTAGGGGACCAACTCCTACACAAGTGCCTCCACGAATTATTATTAAAGGTTTGGCTAGAGGAGAAAATGCCGGAGGAATGATCGGTTGCGGCGATCTGTCCCATTTATAAGAATGGCAATAAGTTTGACTGCGAGAATTATAGGCGTATAGCTCTTCTAGGAATAGTGAACAAATTGCTATCAATTGTAATAAGTAAGAAATTAGTGGAGTGGTCTGAAAAAATCCTTGGAGATTATCAATCTGGTTTCAGAATTGGTAGATCGATAGTGAATAACATTTTTCATTACGCCAGAGTTAGAAAAGTTTTATGAATATGATATGGACTTGTTCCATTTGTTCATTGATTGTAAACAGCGTATGATAGTGTGGATAGATAATGCTCCTCAAAACCATAATAAGACTAGGGGTACCTCAAAGTTAGTCAGGCTAACAACGATGACATTTTCAGGGAGCAAATGCAAAGTTTCTTTTTACGGCCATTTATCAGAGGAGTTCACGGTAGCAAATGGGTTGAGACAAGGAGATCGACTATCGCCAATGCTATTTAACATGGCATTAGAATTGGCCGCAAGAGCTATTAGAACGAATGCGAACATTTATAATAGGCTCACACAACATCTGGCATATGCCGATGATGTCCACCTTGCAGCCAGGAGCACGAATTCTTTATCAGGTGCTCTCCAAGAATTCGAGAAAGCAGTCAGGTCCTTGGGCCTCCGCATAGACGACGAAAAGACCGCTATCATTAATTCTTCAGAAATCCACAAGAGATAGAGCCGATGTTCCTAACGGGAGGTCGTTCCTTTAAAGTGGAAAGCTCTTTAAATATCGGGGAGCCTGGATTACATATTTTAATGATATGAAAGAAGACATCAAGGCAAGGCTAGCAGCTGGCAGCAGATGTTTCTATGCCTTAAGAAACACGCTAAAGTTTAGGTCCTTCTCACTCGAGGCAGATACTATCATTTATAAGAGCATTATTAGACCCGTGATAGTGTACGGAAGTGAGACTTGGGTTCTGACTAAGGCTAACGAAGTCAGACTTAATGTCTGGGAACGCGAAATTCTGAGAGCCATATATGGACCAATATGCGAAAACGGAATTTGGTGAATAAGCAGGAACCAAGAGCTTCGAGATCTCTATAGGCAAGTTGACATGGTGTCCTTCATAAAGAAAAGTAGACCGAGAAAAAGATGGCTTGCGACGTTGAAGAGGACCTGAGACAGATGAGGGTGAGGAGATGGAGGTTGAGAGCGTTGGACAGGTGTGATTGGAATTCTTTAAATTGGGGAGGCCTTGGTCTCTGGAGGACTGTAGTGTCAACCAGTAAGTAAGTATGTAAGTAATTGGTGAAATGTAATTCTAAAGAATATGGAGGACGCGATTGATTAGATTTGATTTGAAAAGTACTGCAATTCACGGCTATCTTTTAAAATAACGGCAAACAAAATTCTCAGAAGTAAGAAATGATGAAGCAGGATCTATTAGGAATGAATTAATTAGGTTCCTTAACCAGACAGTGACACAGAGTAATAAATTAATCAGAAATTGATTTTTGTTTTTATAAAATACTTTTTTTTTTCATTTAGCAGTATGTTTTTTTATAAATTTAGCTTTTCTAACATCTGTATTTGATTTTTAACTGTTTAATTTAGTGTGAAGTAATAATGTGCTTTGTAGGACTTAATGAAGGCCAGGTGGAGATCTATTCATTAAGGACCATAGAGTATACAATAGGGAAAGTATTGTTTTACTGATGACCGAGTTTGGCGACTATGTGTACTCGTTCACAGTCAAGCCGGAACCAACTGGTCACATAATTTGTCTGTTGTGTTTAATGAAAAAACTTTCAACAAACACAGTAATCGATTCTGTGTTCCACGACAAACGGTATTCAATACCGTAAATACACACTGCATATAGTAGACTGTAGATATTCATTGAAATTTCTATTTTACCGCTTTTAATGGCTTCTTTAGAAATTTTTATTGAATACCTTATTCAGTAAACCTTAATATAATCTATAAGATTATACTCACCTTGGCGTGCTAAACTTTTAATAGAATCTTTTGCAATATAAATTAACAGAAACATGGCTGCTCATTAAACTCATGATGAGTCTTAATTGTGGATATCTTGAGGACTACTAAAATGCATTTAGCGGTGACGACTTCCTATTTCCTTGACAATCTCTTCACATTTTTTCTTCCTGAGGGTATGTTTTCTCCTGTAAATCTCAGAAACCTCATGAAGTGTTCAGTAGTAAAAGTAAAAAGTAATGCCTATTTATTCAGGCGGGCTTAACGTCCATCTACCAAATTAGGTGTCGTGGACGGGGGCGAAAGCACTTACTTTACTAATAACATTTTTTAAACAAATATAAAATTTAGTTATACGCTGGACTCGAACTGGGGTCCTCCCACTTATAAGTCCATGCTCATAACCACTACACCAACACCCGCCCCACCTCATGAAGTGTTCAGTATTTCACATCTACAGTCGGCAGCATCTCTTCCTTCATATGAGGCAAAATTCTTATTCAATCCTTGATCCATCCTGGATTGGGCAATCAAGAAGAACCTAACTGGGTCTTGTTGATGACGGACTTGTATCAGAGGAAATAACAGTTGGATTGGAGTGTGAATTTCCTTTGGTGGGAAATGCAGATATATCTCGCATTAAGCTTTTGTTGTATGTTTGGGAAAAATTAATATGTGGTTCTTCCATTATCACTCATATTTATTTGTTGCCTTTCCATAAAAAGGCATTTTCAGACACCTCCTCAGTGTGAAAGAACTATACAGTCAAGAGGTATTAATCTTGTCATAATTTCCATTTTAGAGATTTCATCTCCACGAGTATAACAGCAGCGATAACCAACGATAACAGCAGCATGAATGTTGGCATGAAAATTGCAGTGGACGTTGAATACTCTCTTTGAAGGAATGAATACTCGTGCACTAAACAACTCAATCGTTGGACTGTCTGCCCAACGTAACATGCTACCATTAACTATTCTGCTTTCAGTAGCTCATGAAAAAAATTGTCAAGTTAGAATTTCTTCATATTCATTTTGTTATTCTTTTTATCCCTCTTGAAGAAGCATGTTTCTCTCCAATTCGATTTCTTCGTAGATTTAGTTATATCTCAAATGAATTCTGTACCTTTATATCATTCTTTCACCAAATCGGTTATAGTTCTTTCATCTTGGAGATTTATTTATTTTTTTTTTTTTTAACGTTTTTACTTCACTTTATTATTTATCGGCAGTTTAGATGCTGAAAGTAGAAGTGAAAAAAGAAGGATCTTAATAAAAACAATATACATTTCTTTAAGACTAAATAAAAGCTCATTGGTTTTTACAAAACAGTTCTTTTTCAAAAATTTAGATAAATCGTCTTTTAATTTTTTTCCTGAAATCAAAGTTTTTTTTATTAAAAAAAAATGCTTTTTGCATTTAACTATTCCAATGCATTTTGCACTTTTAGTTTTGTTGGTTTATTTTTCCGCTTCTTAAATTCTATAATCCTAGTGTAGTATTAAAATCCTAATTAGTGTTAGACAATACTCGTACTTGAATTTTGAGCTACTAAAATACATAAATTAAGGTCTTGTGACGCTTACTAAAAGGTTATTATGGACTGACTTAGTCTCTTTTTATTTTCAATTTTTTTTGACAGTTTTTAATATGGCTATTAACGAAATATTTCCTAATTTTCTTAAAGTGTTAAAAAGCACTTTATTTTCTTTCCGAAAATTTATATGAATGTATTCAATTATCAAAGTATAATTTCCATAATTTAAAAGGTAGCAATAAGTGCAATTTGTTATTTATTGAATGAAATTTTGTTTGTGTCCATATTTCTGAACCCGAGCTTTAAAGGCAAAGCTGTGTTTCAAGAATTTTTTGTAAGTTATGGTATGGTAGCATCTTCATTCGTTGTGTAATGTCATATCAATATGATAACAAGAAGAAAGGACATAATTTATATGTCATATCAATATGATAACAAGAAGAAAGGATATAATTTATAACTAGTGGCTCCAGCCAGCCGCTATCTTCAGGACAAGAGCCGCGTCAAACAAAAACCTGTTCAAACAAGGGTCAGTACACACGATCAAAGAGAAGCACCGCTAAAACCCTTTCAAACAAGGGTCATTATGCGGCCAGTAAACAGAAGCCACCTGGCCGATATTCCTTTCATACAAGGGCCAACAAACACTCAAGGCCACCTGGCAACCATCTATTAGTGCCATATATTAAGAGTCTTTGATAATCACCGACGGGCGACCATCTGTCGCCAATCTGGCCACTGACCTAAATCACACTGGTCACCGACCTGACCAAGGTCGGCACACTGCTAGAGATGTCTTAGTGCGGCTATCACTTACACACCTGTCAATGTGTGAGAGATACCAATATAAACTTCGCCCACTGGAGGAGGGGAGCAGTTCTACACCAGTGTTATATCAGTTACAATCAGTTACGAGGAGTACATCAGTATTACATCAGTTACGATCAGTGATTACAGCAGCAGTATCACATCAGTTATACATCAGTTTGGCGAGCGCGTCCCTATACAAGGTTTAAAACATACTTATTAACAATCATTTATAGTTGTTCATCTTAGTTTTATCTATTT
>JAAEAF010005003.1:0-15789 GCA_011037195.1 Triatoma infestans | reverse complement strand
TTACAAAATTGCAATCTAAACTCATTGTTAAAAAATTACAAAATTGCAATCGTATCAAACCGTGAATTTTAAACTATGTATACAAATTAACACGGTATAAATAATTTAACTAAAATGCACACTAACTAAATTAAATTCAAAAAAAAATATATACGGCACGCTCGTACAACGGCGAACATGCAAATTCAGCATCCGCCCCCCGCAACAATTTTTTCATGCTGAAAAAATTTTCTCCGGGGAGGGGATGATGTAATGACATGGCAAAGTCATTGACATCGGCAAAGTACACCAAAGAAATAATTTACAAAAGGTGAAAACAGTGACACTGTTGGCCGCCGACAGCCGCGGTCAACCAAACAAACAACAAAGCCTTTTCATCAATTCTCAATCAAAAGGCAGGCACCGCGATAAGTATGGCCACTAAATAAGGTCAGAAAACTACGAAGGTCCACAAGGCCGCACACTAAGACAGATGTCTTGGTGTGAGTGTGAACAACAGTATATATAAACTCTATGATATACGACGAAAGGATTATATCATCTACGACCAAACTATACACGAGCGGCAATTCACAGTTATATTCAACTTATCATTCTAGTAGTTGTGCACTTTAGTTCGTTATTTTAACCATTCTAAATTATCAGCTATTTATCTTCTATTTATTATTAAGTATTTTATTATAGTTATTAGTTACCATTTATCACGTTAAAATCATTGTTAAAATACAGTTTATTTTTATATAAAAAACCGTTTAATAATTCGAGCACTAACTTCCAAATCTCTCAAACTAACTTCCGCCCTCTTCAAGACATCTGCTACTCCAGGAATCACACATCAAACGATTCCATTACATCTAATATCTGATTCCATTACATTGCGGTGCCGTTCTTCTGGTTGCTGAAGGATGAAAATACCGCTTCTCTTCCGCTCCACGCTTGAGGCGAAGTCGCTAGATCCCGTTAGGTGACCCTATTTGGCAGCAATCCCAGCTGTCCCTCAAATAGGCGCTTACGTTGTGGTGTACACCCTGATTGTCACACTTCACCCTTTTTTCTTAATGAAGTTATTTTTTTCACAAGAAAAAGAAAATCCGGCAATCAGCCGTACTTGGAGTCTGTCTTGTTGGCGTGAATGCTACTCACACACTGCCCCACTTTTATTGTTAAGTTTAGAACTAGCACCTGACCTATGGACTTTTTAGCTTATAACAATTGTTTCTGTAGTTACTACAGTCATCAAAATACTCTCTCTCTCTCACACAAAATACTCTCTCTTTCTAGTATTACTATCACCTTTTCTTTTTTTGTAACCCAAATAACCACCAAAACTGAACTGAATTAACAATTACATAAAATTATATAATTCAACTAGATTTAACTATTTTTTTTTTCTTTTTATTCTATATTTTCTTATCTTATATTATTACCCGTTTCCCGGGTAATAAAGTGGTTTCTAGAAACTGGTCTGTGTATGTGAGGTCACCATACATAAAAAAGAGAAAACCGCAGAAACTTGATACAACTTGAAATTTAGTGTAAGTGCTATCATGCGAGCCGACAATAAGGTTTTGATCAAAATAGGTCTACCGAAGTAGCACAAAACTAAGGAAGAAGAAGAAGAAACAGCATTGACTACTGTGACAGTGTGAGTGGCTTGGGTTTAACCATAGCTGAAGTTCACCTTTTTTGAGAGGTGAAACTGATGGACGCCTGAAAGCGTCACCCAAGAGTCTCACGAGTCTCTCTCGAGACTCTTAAGTATAATAAAACAGATTCTCTAATTGGTGGAACTAACTGAGTACTTTAACTGGGGGTGCCTTCAAGGATCACCCAGGAGTCTTTCTCCAAACTCCTGTCTAATTTCAAACTCCTAATTTGACTAATTAGAAGTTTGACTAATTAAAACTTCTTATTTGGAATTCTGATTTTTGGGTGCCACAATTAACTTGCTGGGGCCACGGAAGTGTCGGCTTAATTGCCAACCCCAACAGAATATAATCTAGGCACCTGTTGCGGGAGAAAATTTTTGTTCTTGAAGATTGATTGACTGAAATTTGATTATTCAAATTATATAAATATAAAAGTATATATAAGTATGTACATATATGTATGTGTGTGTGTGTGTGTGTGTGAAAGAGAGAGTGATAGATAGAGGGAGAAAACGACAGATCTATATATCTTTGACCATTGCATCTCATTACGTCTAACGTAAACTTTTTTTGCTCCTGAAAATACTGGAGGTGATAGGATAACCGAAATTTTTGGATCTATCATTTAGATAATTAGTAATCTGTAGGAAGTTGTATCCTAATTTTTAAATAGTAGTATTTCAGAGGGAGTTATTTAATGAAATAAAATTCAAACAGGAAGTCTGCACAGATTTTTGTTGATGTTTAATAATTACAGGGGCAAAATTGAAACTTTCTTGAACGAAAATTGAAACGTCTTGAAGTTAGGCCACTTGGGAACTTTTATTTTTGGCCATTTAAACAGTTTTATCACAGAAAAAGTTGCTCTTCTTCCTTGGCATCCTTTACAGTTATGTTGGAAAACTTAAATGAACTTCATTAAGAGAACATTCTCTATATGAATGACTTTTGGAGAAAATATTACTAATGCTCCAATGGTATTTGACAATTGAATAAAAATATCTTAAAAAAAAACAAAACAAAAAAAACAGAAATCCCAAGAAGGTCAAAGTTTATATTCCTTTTAGAACCGACTTGAAACTTTCCAGTCAACGAACTTTCCAATTCAGGCATCGAAAGTGCGTCTTTATTTCCCCATAACGAACGGATCCAACGACTTTTCTTTAAAACTTACCAAACTAGTTACTACACACATAAAGGCCTAGCACTTTTATTAGTTTTCCAGGAAAATGCTATTCCTAACAGCTCTGGAAAAGTAATTTTCTCGTTAAGCAATTATTACATTAAATAAGTTCCTGTAAAGTGACACTTCAGTTCAGAGTATGATGTTCAATATACATGATAAAATAATTTATTCAAAGCCGAACAACTACAGAATGTTATTATGCATCATTTATGTAAGTTGCAGTTTCAAAGGATAGCCGGCCAGCCAAATAAGATGCAAGCCAACTATTGCATTTTGCTAAACTACTGTAAAATGTGGTTTAGTTAGGCCTCCAGGGGCTTCCAATATTATCTTAGAAAATTGCAAATAGAATAGTTCTCTTTCTAGATAATGTCCTGTTGTAGATTGTATGTATTATGCGGATAAAGTTATACTTTACACTCACTCAACTCTTGCGCTTACTTAATAATTATTAAATCGTAAATGACAAATCTTTGTAGATATCATTTACAGGTTATTTTTTAGGACTTAGAAGGTAACTGAATGTAACTGCACTGTAGCAAAATTAGCGTTTCTATCAGTCCTCAACAAGACTTCAAATGGCCGCTTACACCCTAGTAGCAGTTTACACCCTAACACACGATAACATAAATTTTTTCAGGGAATATGTTTAGGAAATTTATGTCTAGTAGCTTCCTAAGGACTGAGTTTTTCCTCAACTAAATAAGTCTTAGAGTCTTTCCTTCTATCCTTGGAATCCTTCTCTGTATGTCCTTAACCGTTGAGGCTTCTTAGAATCCATTCACTCTTCCTACCTTTTCTATCTTTTTTTTACCTTTCAGAATCTCCCGAGTTTTTCTCCGATCCTCCACTTTTCTAATTAGTCCATACTATCTCAGCCTTTTTTAGTTCCATACTATCTAACTCCCTGGTAAAAGGAAGTATTGCGAAAGTGTCGAAATTTCGAAATTGAGTTTTCACCGGATATCGCGACGTCTTCCAAGATTTGTATCTATAGTAGTATGAGTAACGCGCGCAGATCCTACTTTCAGCCCTGTAATTCTATCCCGCCTCTGGTGTGTTGGGGGATTTCGCGCCTTCTCCGCGTACCGGAAGTTAGTTTCCCCTTCATGGTCACCCCTTTTCGTCACTTGCCTGCTTGTTCTCTTTTAGTGCAAATAATGTGTGTTGTTCTACTCCATCAGAATCTTAACTGCTTCATTCTAAACTGCTTCCTCGTTACCTCCACCGGAGTATTGCGCTTATAACACAGGCTTTTCAACTCTTCCTCCAATCAGCTTCCGAGAAGTTTTATTCGCATAAAATACGCACGCTTTCGTACGCTTCACTCATCAATTATCTTTCCCGTAACTTCTCTTCATACACACCCATACACGAACATATTTACACATAATATACACTGCTTACTTTATACCTTTTACGCTACATGGCGTTCTTTCCAGCTTCTCCAACTCAACATACCTTCTCATTCATCATAACCGCATCTCAGGGTAAGAAAATTAAAACTGTTCTTCTTTGTATTTGCGTGCCTCAAGCCTATCCTTTTACGATTCCGAGTACACTAGAAATACACGTTTTGAGGTCCTCAGAGTATGAAAAAGTGTTTTTAGCGAATGGTGTGTGTGTGTGTGTATGTGCGAACAGAGTACTCAAAACGAAAAATCGCGGGCAGCTGAAACTAGATATTCAGTTTAGGTACTTCCATTCCATGTGACAAGAACGTTTTGAGCAATGTCCAGCTACCGGAAATGCAAATTTACTGAATGCTATTTATTTTTTCAATTTTTCGCGATTTTCTCGGCTACAACAATTTTATTTAACTTCGTACACTATCTATAGAAATGAATCCCCATCACTTTTATTTGAAACTTTTCCCGGGAAAATGGATTTTTTGATTGGTCTAGAGGGAAAGTAACGTTTGACCTTCCCTATAGATACCACTTCAATTTAATATATGGTTCCATCACTTATATAATATTAATATACATTACAAGCACTGATAGAATTCTATATATGAAGAAAACCAGTTCAGCGGAGTGCAACTTTACACAATAGATTCTTGAGTTTTTGGGAATTTTCTCTTAAACGTCCATAGCGATTTCTTTTAACCTTGGTCCGTCAATTGGACAGTACACACACACACACGTATTTTTCCAAAAAAAAACAACAAAACTATTGATTTTAGTTAGTCGTGGGGAGGGAAACCCTACGCTATCCAAAGCCTCACTGTGCCCATATAGCTATTAGTTAGTCGTAATTTGTGTTATTAAATTTCAGATGTTAAATGCAGTTGGTCCAGATACTTTTCCCCCGCTTCTCTATATTTATGTTAGAACAAATATGTAAAATTTGACAGCATTTTTTTCTTCTTCACCGATTGTAGCAAACCTTTTGGTTTATTAAATGAAAATAATATTGCAAGTTAGCATCCCATGTTCAAAGAAAATCAATGGAGATTTTTTTCATGTAAATCACAATAAATTCAGAAATCTCTTCGGTGATGTCTTTTTTCGGGATTAACCGATTTTTCTTCTCACGTGGAGTCTTAGCAGGGCATCTAATGGACTTTTTAATGCAATACAGATGGTAGAAACGTACATTCGACTGAACTGGCACTTTACAGGTAATACTTAACGTTACAGCATCTCCAGAACCCTTGGAAATCAATTTTCTTGAAAAAATGTTTCAAATTTAAGTGGTAGGGCCATTATTAGGTGGTTTGTGAAATTGGAACAAAATCTCTGACGCAATTTTCAAGAAACGGAAAGCTTTAAAATAAAAAAGTCCGATAATTCGCTAAAAAAAAAAAAATTATTTCATATTCACGAGATCTCCAAACAAGTATGTCCGTGAAAACTCAAGTTAGGACATTTTTTTACGATACTTCCTCTTACAACGTTAGGTAGAAAGTAAAAATTAACTTAATATTGCTGTCAAAGTTAATTTATTGTGAATTCTATCTATTACACACCTTATGAAAATGTCAGATTAAAGATTCTTTCAAAAAAATTTCCTCTGCAGATATTTCCATTAGTAAACCTATTTTCCTAAAATTTTATCTAGCGGAACGGAATTTCCAAGTAAATTAATGAAGAAGAAGTGGCCTTCTCCCGGCCGGAACAATAAGAAATATTGTTTTAATAGATTTTAAAAAACCTATTTACTTTGGCATAAAGTCAAACTGAAACCACATTGTTCCGCGCTATTTAATCGGAAAACACCAAATTATCTACAATTTAGATCCTAAATTAGCATAATACTTCTTAATGCTGAACATTCCTCGGAAACATGTTTTATGTTTTTCCATATAATATTTTGTTTGTGCTTTAGCCGTGCTCTGTATAATATCTACAGAGACCACGGTCAGGCGTAATGATCGAAGAAAATTTCCATATTTTGTTCTATTAGTGTGTTGGATTAACGGTTGGTTGGCAACGCTGAAAGAGGACCACCATAGCTAAGTTTATGATCCCTCAGATTGGCGCATAAGATCGCATAAATAAAGTAATGTGGGATTTTCTTAAAATGGGATTTCTTGTATGTAAATATGGTACAATTCAATCTACAATTCACTTGATCAGTCCTCAACACTTGTTTGAAATCCTATTCATCCAAAAATATCTTTGAAATATAAATGATAGGTTAGGATTCCAAGTTTAAAGAAAATCGTTTTCGAGGAAATTAAGGAGAAACTCTCAGTAAAAATCACACTTCCGATTAAACGAGTTCCTTTAAACTTGGAACATTACCGCATAGGCTGGAACATTGAACGCATAGTTCAATGGATCCTAATTTTATATTGGTGGAGTAGTTCGTACATTGTATCGAAGGTTGGTGGCCTTTTAAAGGAAAACTTGACGTTATTACTCCCTCAAAGTCTTCCAGAAATTCAATTTCCTTGGAAAAATGTGTTATATAGATCAGGCAATTATGTGATAATTAATAAACGAAGTTTAAAGAAAACTTTCGAAAAAATACAGTAGAGTCGTACTTTCCATGACAGATTTTTCACCGAAATCTGTGATGTCCGATCCGCTATGGTACTCAAACAAAGTAAGGCATTAGAGCTTCTCCGATTTATTTTTCGTTTCTCTTACTCCTAGTGACAGGAAGTATTGTGAGCGTGCCAGATTTACGAAATTGAGTTTTTACCGGAAATACATGTTTAGGGTCTCTTGTATGCGAAAAAAAGATTTTCAGGGAATGGTTTGTTTGTTTGTGTGTGTGTGTGTGTGTGTGTGTGTGTGTGTGAGAGAGAGAGAGAGAGAGAGAGAGAATATCTTAAAATCAAAAAATCGCACAAAGCTCAAACTTGGTTTTTCATTTAGGCACTATCATCGCATCTGACACACGATTTCCGAACCGAAAGTGCAACTCTACTGAAAGGTTTTTTTTTCCTGTTTCTAGTGATTTCCTCGAAAACGGCTCCAATTAATTTTTTTAAACTTGTGTATTATCTACATACATACATACCTATCACTTTTACCTGATCATTTTCTTGAGAAAATTTATTTTTGGGGGGTTCTGGAGAAGCAGTAGCGTTATACATTACATATATAGCATAATGTATAATATATGGTTTTACATCTATATAATAATATACAGAAGTATTGATAAAACTCCAGATTTGAAGATAATCGGTTTACCGGAACAGAATAGGTATTTGAGGTTTTTTGGAATTTTCTCGAAAACTATTACAACGATTTCCTTTAAACTTGGAACGCTTGCTGCATAGATAGAAATGTATCACTTTTATTTGAAACATTTCTCTGAAATAATTGATTTTAGAGGGAAATTGGACGGTCTTTCATTAGTTTAAATTTAAATTTGTACAAGTGTTCTGCTATACAAGTGGGGGGTCGCTCAGCAACCCCCACCACCACTTGTACAAACATAACAGCCCCACTAAACATTGTGAGGTTGCAGTTTTAAAGAAAATTTATTGATTAAATTGTATTAATTAGAGTAAGAGAAAGTCATGTGAGTGTTTCACACCAGATTTTTTTCGTTTTTGAGATACTTTGATCACCGACATACAGACAAACATGCACTATACAAAGACCACAGGCTAAAAACTTGTTTTTTCATTTCAGACGACCTCAAAGTAGGTATTTCCGGTGACAACTTAATTTCGAAAATTTGGAATGATTGTAATACTACTTCCTGTTATAGCAAGTAAAAAAAAAAAACTAATGCAGTAAAACTATTAGTAACACTATATCCAGTGGGTGGATATTGCTAGTAATTTACTCCAACTTGGACATATTCCAAAATTATCTAAATATAAATTTAATTTAGTGTTGCAGTTTATTAAAAACCGTATGAGTATTAATTTTTATTAATAAAATCAGTACAAAACTGCTTCAAATATTATTTGAAATTATGAAATTGTGTAATTTTGAAAGATATTCAGTTACATTCCATTATCATAGTTCAAAAGGTTTTAGATTTGGAATCCGGTACTATGTATGGAAAGTTCTCGTCAAAGCAGAGATGATCTTGTCCATTTTTCGCCATTGTTGCAGAGCAGCAAGCTGGTGACTCCAATACTCCAATTCGGTGCAGAGGAGAGGAGTTGTGGCCTGTTGCCAGCCGGGAATTGGCCACAACTTCACTGCATGGTAAACCCGCTAGGGATTCTTCTCTGCAGGAAGCTTTCCCATCGCTTTGTTGTTGCCTTCGTTGTATGTTCCTCTGCTACTGCAGCTACAACTTTGCTTCTTTTTTCCACCACTGCCTGTTGGGGTTGGGTTAACTTTCCAACTTCTTTCGCCAACTAGCTCATCCCCGTTAATACCGCAGTGGCTCCGGAATCCACTAGTAAAAGATTTCCCAGCTTTTCCTAATTAAATCGCTGATGATATTTATAGTTTCATTTACGATGTGTGCATGCCAGATGGAATTGTGCTTAAAGTGTAAATTGCAGCTTTTTGAGTCAATTAGGGACATTACTTTGTTCTGTTAGCACTCTAGGCGAAACAGGTTCCGAGCAGATTGGTGGATTGCCTCGAACTCAGCGTCAAAGGAAGTGCAATGTCTCTGTTCAGAGTTGGTGCCCCTGGATAAGTGAACGTATATTTTGGTTTTTCAAAAAATGTGCGCTGAACGAGACACAATTACGCCTTTTTCCAGCCCGGTTATCGTATGGATTAAATTAATGAAAATAATGCAAACAAATTTTAAATTCTGAACATCATTGGTTTTTTATAAATTTTTCTAGCGACTCGAAGATTTAAAATATATTAGAAGCTCAGTATTCCTGCTAGTCGTGGAATAAAATATAAAATTACTGTGGGCGAAGTTGTCCAGTTTGTGGAAGTCAAGAAATATCATGTAGTTTACGTTGTACAACATAAAAAGTGATCACCGGAGGGAGAAAGAGGAAGGAAACTTTTCCCTCGTGATAAAACTATTTACATTCATAAATCTAAAAGTCTTCCATAGATATTTATCTTGAAAGTAACAAGAAATGGAGAAAACGTCATTAATTTTATTACATATTTTTCCGGTGTTTTTATTGTTTTTGTGAGTCATGAATCCCCCCCCCTCCAGAGTAACGGATAAAGTAGAGGTGCCACACAATAGAAAACAAAGAGATATATTTTTTTGTCAACCTCATTAATAAACATAATGCAAGCCTGCCGGCGTCACGGCTTCGAGGTTTTAAACGGAAACGCGTGGTCAGTGTATATGGTTTTCTGGTACCACCTTAGTTACTTGAGATCCTTGTGGTCGTACTTCCTGTTTAATCTACGTCACTTTTTTTTTGTATTAACACCCTTTTCCTGTTAAACAAAGGAAATTGTCTACAATATTTAAAAAAATAAAATAATTTCAAAAAACTTATAATTTTTTAATAAAGATAAATAAGGTAATACGTATTGTTTATATAGTGTATCTCAACTGCAATCCACCACCTTTTATCGCACCTCTAATCAACCAAATTTAAAAATGAAAACATGTTTTTATTACTATCTGTTATTGCTAAGGGGAAGTAATTGCGAACTTGTCAAATTTTCTAATTGTCTTGTCACCGGTAATGCATGCTTTGAGGTCCCATGAGTACGAAAACATTTTTTAGCGAGTGGTCTCTTGGTGTATTGTGTGTGTTCTTGTGAACAAAATATTTCAAAAACGATAAAATCACAGGAAGTCAAACTTGGTATTTCTAACACCGCTTCTGACACGAAATCCATCAACCTCTCAATCCATCAACAAATTTACTGATTTTTTGTTTTTTCAGGTTTTCTTGATTTTTTCGTAAACGGGCCAACAATTTTCTTTTAATTTCTTATATTAACTAAACAATAAATGCCTGTCATTTTCATCTGTAACAGTTTTTTTTTTGTTTTTTTTTTTTTCCTAGGGTTCTGTACCGCGACCATTCTTGATCTATTGTACCCCCCTCTGGTGCCTAAGATGAGCTAGCTCATCTATAGCACCCTCTCCAGGTTTAACTCCCTGAGGAATCTCAGGATCCTGGAAGGTTCTAGGGTAGGTATTTCCTCCTCCCCTATCTGGTAACAGCCCAGACTACTAAATCTTCTTTGAATGACGGCATCACAGTCCGTGAGGAGGTGTATCGGAGTTTCCTCCGCCTCTCCACAGAATCTGCATATGCCGTCACCTACTAGGCCAAGCTTTCTCAGGTGCCCCCTGAGTCTGCAATGCCCCGTAAGGAATCCCGTAAGAATACGGATCCTATTCTTACTCAGACTGATGAAGGCTTTCGACCTTTCCTGGTTATAACCGCCCAGACAGACCTTGGCCTGCCTCAGTCCCGGGATGGTGTTCCAGAGACGAGCTCTTTTAGCCACCTCCTCCTTCTTGATTTCTTCTAGAAATACTTGGTCACTGACTCCACAAAAGGGCTCTGGCCCAATAAGAGGAGATACAGCGCCTTCCTTTGCCAGGGCGTCAGCTGCCTCATTGCCTTCCACGCCGACATGTCCCGGCACCCAATGCAGGGTGACTTTATTGCTCCTGCCTAGTTCATTAAGTTTGCCTAGGCAATCCCATACCATTTTAGAACTGAGTACGTAAGAGCTCAGTGCTTTAATGGCCGCCTGACTGTCGGATAGGATAACTATCTCCTGATTCCGATATCCCCGATCAAGGTTTAACTGAGCGCACCTTCCAATAGCGTAGATTTCCGCCTGGAAGATGCTAGGAAACTTGCCCATGGGCTCTGAGTGTTTGATTCTAGGCCCAAACACCCCTGCCCCGGTTCCTTCGAGGGTCTTAGACCCATCTGTGTACCACTTAATGGCATGCTTGCTAATACTGTCCAGGGCGGATCCATCGCTCCACTCTCCTTTCGTACTTAGCTTCGTAGAAAAATTCCTAACGAAGCTATATTTCTTAGTCATGCTATCTCTAGGAAAGTCCCAGGGGAGGGAGCCTGCAGAAGGAGGCATTCGCCTCCCACCCCCCAGGCCACATCTCCCCATGCCCTCCCTAGAGATTCTGAGGAGGGCTCCCTTCGCCACTCGCTCCACCACTAGGTGGAGCGGTGTGAGATTGAGAATAACCTCAATCCCGGCTGTGGGGCACGTCCTCATAGCTCCCGTCGTGCATAGGCACGCAAGGCGCTGTACTTTGTCAAGAGTCTTCTTGACCTTCTCGAGCTTTGCTCTACTGTACCACGCTACTGCACCATAGGTGATAATAGGTCTCACCATCATAGTGTACATCCAAATAAGAATTCGAGGAGGGCATCCCCAGGACTTGCCCGCCACCCTCCTGCACACCATGAGAGCGCGAGTAGCTTTACTGGCCGTTATTTCAACATGCCTATTCCACAGAAGCTTGCTATCCAGAGTTACCCCGAGATATTTAACCTCCTTCTTCCACTCTAGATCAACTCCAGCTAACTGGATACTTTTCAGATGTGGAAGAGTCCTGCGCCTTGTAAAAGGAACTACCGTGGTTTTCGCTGGGTTAATACCCAGCCCCACAGAAAGGCACCATCTATTAGTGATGTCTAGACCCCTCTGTAGTATTTCACAGAGGGTATCCTCGAACTTATCCCTAGCAATTATGACGATATCATCGGCATACCCCTGACAGGAGATGTCGAGATCCGCCAGTTTGCAGAGGAGTTCGTCTACTACCAAACTCCATATTAGGGGTGACAAAACCCCCCCTTGAGGGCAACCCCTGGTCGTACTGACTCTAATGGTTTCTTGGCCCACCATCGTCTCCACTGTTCGTGTGGACAACATCTCATTCACCCACCTCACCATGGTGCCGTCAACCCCCCTTCTAATTAGGGCCCTACTGACGGCCTCATGGGAGGTGTTGTCAAAGGCCCCTGCTATGTCAAGAAAGACACAGATGGCCGTCTCCTTGACATCTAGAGATTTCTGGATAGCACTCGTCAGCTCATACAGAGCGGTATCCGTTGATCTTCCCGCTCGGTATGCATGCTGTCCGGGTGCAAAGGCACCCTCTCCAGAATCTCGTTCTTATATAACTATCCAAGGCCTTCTCCATTGCCTTAAGAAAAAAGGACGTAAGGCAAATAGGCCTAAAGGATTTGGGCAGGGTGGAGTCCTTATTCCCTGCTTTCGGGATGAACACCACCCTTGCCCTTCTCCATGGTCCCGGTATGTACCCGAGTGCCAAACTGCTTCTGGTTATTCGAACCAGGTGTGGTAGGATCTCCCCTATGCCCCTCTGTATAAGGGCGGGAAAGATTCCATCCACCCCCGGTGACTTGTATGGCAAGAACGAGCCAATTGCCCATTCCAGCCTCGAAGGAGTACAGATGGCTTTGGCTACTTCCCAATCCACCCTGCCGGGCCTGCCCGGTTCCATCACTTCCAAAACCTCCTCCCACGGTAAACTCCCCGGGAAGTGAGTATCCAGCAGGAGATGAGCCCTTTGCTGTCCATCATGCGTATAGCTGCCATCAGGATTTCTGAGCGACATATGAGCTCCCATGCCATGCTTGGCCATTGCTTTATGCAGTCTGGCCGCCACCGGCAGGGAGTCAATCTCACCACAAAATTTCCTAAAGCTATTTCTCTTGGCTTTCCTTATTTCCTTATTGTAGGTTGTCAGCTCCACGGTGTAGCTCTGCCAGTCTCCCATGCGTTTTGCTCTGTTATAGAGCATTCGCACTCGAGACCTCAGCTTCGCCAAGTCCTTGCTCCACCAAGGAGCATCCCTACTACGATGCAACCTGCTAGTGGGGCAGCTATCCTCAAAGGCGCCTATGATTGCCCCATTAACCTCATCCAAATAATGTTCCAGCTCCAGCCGGCACTGTGGAGCCTTCACCGTGCCTATACGGCTAAGAGCACACCCTAAATTGGTTTTAAATTCGTCCCAATTTGTACGTCTGGGGTTCCTCCATACAGTCTCCCCGTCCCCGAGCCCCTCTAGATCAAACATAATGATCCTATGGTCTGAAAGGGAGGGCTCGTTCGAGACCTTCCAGTTCCGAACGAATTGCCCGATACTCTGACTACCTATCGTAAGATCAAGAACTTCCCTCCTAGCTCTAGTTACAAAGGTGGGCGCTGCCCCCACATTAAAAATGTCTAGATTATATTGAAGGATAAATTCTAAGAGGTACTCACCTCTCCTGTTGTTGTCGCTGCTGCCCCATACTCTGTTGTGGGCGTTGGCATCACATCCGATGAGGAGTGGCAGCTTCCGCTCTTGACAGTATGCCACCAGCTCCTGCACCTCCGCTGGCGGTACATCAGCCCTGTCCCCAGCGAAATAGCTGGATGCCACTACAACGGCGCGGTGATTGCCTCCATATTGTAGGTGGGCCAAAATAGGCACTAAGTCCCGCGTCGTAAATTCTGAAAGACAAGTATAATTAATATTGTTCCTGATCAGGATGCAGGCCCTAGGTTTGTCACTTTTTGCATCCCAAATTACCTTGCCATCCTTACCTGACAGCCCGCAGATCTGTCGCCCGACTGTCCAAGGTTCTTGAATCAGCACCAGTCCTAGTAGCCGCTTGGTGAACAACCTTGCTATGTTGGCTGATGCCCCCTTAGCGTGGTGCAGGTTCACCTGGGCTACCCCGGTGCTCAGTCCCACAGCATGACTGTTCATGGAGGGGTGAGAGGAGGATCCCCCTCCTCTTCCAGGAGCATCTGCTCCTCCTCCTCCTCCTCCTTCGAAAGGCTCACCCTGAGAGATGAGAGATCCACATCTCCCAGGCTCACCCTTCGTTGGGCCTCCTCCGGGGGGCAATCCTCCCGCGGTGTTACTTCCTCTAGGGTGGAGGGCGAAGGAGCTTGATGCTCTTTCGTGCCCGCCTCATCCTCGGACTTCCTGAGTCCTCTAACAGGGAGTTTACCAAAACGGTACCTGATCTTGTACCCCTCCCTCTTCAGTGCCTCGTACGATTGGCCGTCAATGCCGGCAGTCAGCACGAGGCCCGAGTTCTCTTCTTTGCAGCTAAGGACTTTCCACGCCATCGTGTTCAGTCCTTCGTTCTGGGCACTGACGATAGCTAGTATCTTCTCTATGCCCTTGCCTTCACTATGCGGGAAGAACGTCGTAATAGTGTGCATCCTCGGGATGTCTTCTCCCGAGCACGCCACCAGCTCTTCCCCCGTCCAGGTGCTCAAAGTCGATGCCTTTTTGTGCACCCAGTCCGCAGTCTGTTGGTTTGTACAGTCCAGCCAAAGCATGCCTGGACGGAAATGAATTCCCTCGAAATAGAGCTTATGCTCCCACCCGAGGGATATTTCCTCTACTAACGCTTCTTCTAGTGCTGACAGCTCCTCAGCACTAAGCACCTTCTCCGGAAAGCCCCTCGGCATCACGCCCACCCTCACCACCTTCACTGCACCAGCATAGCTGGGGCCAGACTGGCGAGGGATAGGGCGCCCAGCCGAGGAGGGCCCGGCAAGTGCACCTTGATCGGAGGAAGCCACCCTCCTTCTCTTAACATCCTTCTTCTCGGGAGGTGTAGTGTACCTCTCCCGCTTACCCTGGGCCTGTTGAGGTGGGCTATTGCCCCTCTCTTGTGCCCTATGTTTCTCTGCCTCCGCCCTCGCCTCCTGAGGGTTCATGCCCTCAGAGAGCGCGCGGAGGTACCATCTGACGCCTGCCCCACTGAGACCTCTTCTCAGGGGGTCATCCATCGCTCCCGGTTGTCCCGGAGGCGGCAGCGGCGGCGTCCTCTTCTTCCACTTAAGGATCTTTCTCCCTCCCGGTGCCTCTTCTTGCTCCCTTCCTCATCCTTCTTGTCCGTCTGAGACTGGTCCGCCTGACGAGCACAGCTCGCCCTGGCAGTACCAGGTCCAGCGGTTCCTTCGTTACCCCTGGGAGCTTGCTCCTGAGGGGTCCGATACTCAGCATGCACACCAGCGGCTACTACCCGCTTCTCCACTTGTGCATGTCCAGCCTGATGAGCAATGCTCATCCCACTTGTGCTAGGTACCACCCGCACATCCACTTTACTAGGAGCGAGCTCCTTTGTGCTCTGGACTGCACGAGATGGTACGGCGGCGCCTGCCCGCCCAGTCTTCCGGCTCTTCTTCTTTCTCCTCTTCTCTCCTTGCTTTATTTGGGTTGTTTCCATATCTGGTCCCACGAGGAGCTGGGGAATTCTTGAGTCGACTGTGCCAGAGCCCCGCATGACACAGCAAGGCCATTTATTACTCCCTGATGTGGCCCGGTTTCAGAGAGGCACCGTTATAATACAGCCTGTATTACCCCCCGGCTGCAAACCTCCATGGGCACGGTACGCATAACACCCTGTTTTGGGGGGAGGTGTATCTCCGAGGCTGTCCCCAGGGACACCGCCTCGGATGACCGACGGGTACACCTATTCCGTCGGGGACTTTTATCGACGTCCAGGTCTAGGTCCGCCGAGTTCTGTAATAAACAGGGTCACCTCTTGTAGGGTGCAGTACTACTAAATGCTGCGCTCGGACGGCCCTGATGAATAGGAGGTGAGGCCTACTATTCACCCTGGGG
>JAAEAF010005002.1:0-26599 GCA_011037195.1 Triatoma infestans | reverse complement strand
GTGTGTGTGTGTGTGTGTATGTATGTATGTGAGATAACGTTTTGTGACTTGAGTAAAGCTTTTGACATGGTATCTCATAAAATACTGTTAAATAAGTTGCATAGCTACGGCATAGATGGTGAGCAGTTGACATTTTTTAAGCAATATTTAACAGGGAGATTACAGTATGTGTTACAAGAAGGAGAAACATCGAAATTAAGGTTGGTAAAGTACGGAGTTCCTCAGGGCTCTGTTTTAGGACCACTCCTTTTCTTAATTTATTATAATGACGTTGGTGAGTGCTCCTCAGGAAGGTTCGTGTTTTATGCGGACGATACCACACTCATAACGAAGGATAAAAGTTTTGATAACGTTCGGATAAGCACCACTAATGGTCTGTTGTTTCTGGAAAAGTGGTTAACTCAAAATAAATTATCTTTAAATAAAGAAAAATCAATAACAAAAGTTTTTCACTGAAGTCAAAACCAAAACAACCCACCTGTGAAATTTTTAGGATTATTAATTGATTCTAATCTCTCCTGGAAGGAACATGTAAGGGGTTGAGTGGTAAGCTGGCAAAAATGATCTACTTGTTCAAAAAGCTGAGGGATTTAGTATCTCTGGAGGTACTTAAAACAGCGTATTTCGGATTGTTCCAGTCAAAGCTGAGCTATGGTTTACTGTTATGGGGAGCAGCCACTAATGCAAAAACTGTTTTTAAAATGCAAAAAAAGGCCTTAAGGATCATATTTAATAGGAAAAAATCAGACAGCTGTAAACCATTATTTAAAGAGCATGGCATACTTACGCTGCCGTCTTTATTCATTTATGTGAACATAATGGATATTAAAAATAGTGAGAATAAAGATTTAAGGAGTAATAAACATTCCTACAATGTAAGGACTAAAAATAACTTACATATTGCTAAAAACAGACTGTTTAAATCTGATAAAGCTCCCAGCTCAACGGCCACTAAAATGTTTAATTTAATTCCTGAATCAGTGAGAAATTTAGCCACAATAGATCTTCCATTGCGCAGTGGATTTGTCTTTGTAGCCGCCCTCTCTATACAAAGTAAGCAGAATTTTAAGAAAAACGTTGGATTCATTTGAAGAAAGAAGAAATATTTAAAAAAAGTTGTTTAGAGATATATCGTTAACAAATTTTGTCCAAAACCTTATTTTGAGTCTTATTTTGGTAACAACTAAACCACTTTGTGTTTGATTTGCCTTTTTTTTCTTCTTGAGTTGTGCAGTCCCCACACCACCACAACGCATCATACTTTTCCTATCTAACCATTCTCTCAATACACACGCTCACTTAGACCAGTTTCCAAAAAAACACAGCATTTATCATTAATAAACTCCACGAAATAATAAATCAGATAAGTCACTTCATAACCCGCCTTTTCTTCAGGTTATCATCTCATATCTTGAAAAATACGTGGGATTTCATCGGACTGTTGAATGAATAAATGGAAAGAACATTAGACTAGCATGAATGAATACATTTGGATTCATCCTGAATGAGAACTTTTTGTGAAATTTGAGATTTTGAATTATTCTTCACAGTTTACTAACTGAGGATGCGGCTTGTTTCGATAAAACTAAGTAAAAAAATAACCTTTATAATCCTTCATTATAATATATTTTTTAGAGGGCTTTATGTCAAAGTGCCCAGCGGTTGTCACGGTTGGAGTAGATAATCCTAACTTTTTTAGCACACTTAAAGTGTAAGTGCGGTGCGGGTGTTATGGTTGGAGGCGATAAGGCTTACTTTTCTAGGTGAGTCCAAGGCCGAGTGGTAGTCATAGCTGGACGAGGTTAGCAGTTTTTTTTTAAATGATTAATATAATTAATTATGTTATAAACCCAAGGCAAAGACCGGTTTTAAACACCACATCGCACTAGATCCCTACATGCAGTCCAGTTCTAACATTTCTTCAGTGGCACCTGTTCTAATAAATAAATTATTTATTTTCCGTATCAGTTTGTATGTTGGTATAAAACACAATTTTTGATTATATTTAGAAATTGTTAGATAAAACTAAGAGATATTTTTCTTTTTGAAGTCTAGAAAATTATCCCTCTAAAAAAATCTAACAAATTTTCTTGGCATTTAGCAATCTTTATCTTGTTTCAGCGGTCTAGGATTGCTGAGCGCTCTTATTAGGAGATGTTGGACAAAGAGGTTTTTTTTTTTAAATCTTTATTTGAAATTTATAATTGCATTCAATTTTACAGTAAGTAAATAAGCTGATGATAATTGCAATGACTTGATGGGTAGTCGTCCACTGATAACTACCACTAGCTATTTAAGAGGCCGTAAGCTTTAAGCGATGTTGAAGGTTTCCAGGGAGGGAATGTGAGGTAAGGGCTTGGGCTAAAGGATTAGTGTGTGACAGTGGAATCTGTTATAAATGGTATTACCCAGAATGAAGGAAAAGGATTGTGAGATTCGGACTTTTAAAGAAATAAGAAAACTTAAATTCTTGCCAACGTTTCGACAAGTATATTGTCTTTTTTATAGCCTTTAACATATCAATACAATAGGTTTTTTTTGAAAGTCAAAATCAAAAAACATTGTAAAAAAATTATATTATACAGTGTACATTAAATTATAAATTTATCTATAATGTTATTTTTTATTACTTTCTGATTTTGTTTTTTGATTTTGACTTTCAAAAAAGAACCTATTGTATTTATATGTTGTAGACCTTAAAAAAGAGATTATATTTGTCGAAACGTTGGCAAGAATTTAAGTTTTCTTATTTTTTTTAAAAAGACCGGATCTCACAATCCTTTTCCTTCATATAAGTAACGGTCGAGAAGAATCTTCCATAATTATCTAGAATGTTGACGATAGGAATATTGAGATCTGTGTGGAGGGAAAGGTGGTATACATAGAAAGATTGCGGAGGATTTTCGATTGGATTGTTTGGGGAGGTTCAGATTAGAACGCTTGGCGATTCCGGTCCGTAAGTCCATAGTGGTCCCAATAAGGAGATGTAAAGGAATCTTTTGTCGTAAAGCCATAATTTTGAGCATTTAGCTAGTAGTTTGTGGAGAAGACTAAAACGTATTTTGAAGTCGGAGCGTTTGAGCCAGTCTCTTGGCAAAGGCAAAAAAAAAAAAAATCTGGTGTGAAACACTCACACAACTAATTCTCAAAATTATAATTGACAAATTGTATTGTTTGTGTACCAAATTTAATGAAATTCGTCGAAAACTGAAAAAACTGTTCAGTAAAAGCGCAGTTCCGGTTTTCTAATTTTCTTGAAACTCGGAATTTCAACCATCTATTTATTTCTAACTGATTATGTTTGGATGATAGAATTGTATAATCAACTAGGATAGCACTTTGATGAAAATCTAACCCCACCCCTCCCCTAAAAGTTCCCTTAAAAGAACTTTTCCAGAGAAATGTTTTAGATAAAAGTTGTAGATCTTTGCATGTTTAGTTTGTATACGAAGTTTCAAAAAAATCATTGGAGCCATTTTTGAGAAAATTGCGAAAAAGTGAATAAATCATGTAGTAATGTGGTAAAGTAATTGCACTTCCGGTATCCGATTTTTTTCAAACTCGGAATTTCAACAACATATTTAATTCTGATTAACATTATTTAGATAACAGAATTGTCTAATAAACTGAAATAGCACTTTAGATGGAAACCTAACCCCACCCCTCCCCCAAAAGTGCCCTTCAATGCATTTTCCCGGAGAAATGTTTCAAATAAAAGTTGTAGTCTTTGTATGTGTGGTTGATGTTTGAAGTTTAAAGAAAATCGTCGGAGCCATTTTTGAGAAAATCGCAAAAAAGTAAAAAATCCAACTAGTAAAGTGGTACTTCCGGTTGAGGAATTTTGACAGATAACGTACAGTGTCAGATCCCATGGTGATCCTAAACGGAATATCAAGTTTTCAACTTTCTACGGTTTTTCGTTTTTGAGCTATGCTGTTCATACCTCATCATACACACACACACCAGACCATTTGGAAAAACCGCTTTTTCGGGACCTCAAAACGGGTATTTCCCGGTGAAAACTCGATATCGAAAATTTGACAACGATTACAATACTTCCTCTTACTAGGAGTAAGAGAAAGTAAAAAGATTGCAACAAGTGATGTAACTTTAAAACGATCAGTCACAATCACCTCCCGGAATAGCGACATCCACTTTCAGATTATTATTTAGGTATAAATATTTCTTTGAATTTATGCACAACGTTCTTTTATAAATTTACTATTATAGGAAGATAACTGTGTTTTCTAGAGTTTTGTTGTTTGTTTTCTCTTGGCCAAGTTCCAATTAATGTTTTTTCTTTATATCCTACCAGCTTGTGGCTTTCCCATGGCAACATTCTTATAAACATCCTTTTCTTTTCCTTCCTCTGTCGAACTAAAATATCACTTTTTAACTTCTTTTTTTTTAATCAGTAATATGTTGATTTTTTTTTTTTTATAAAGAACAAACATTTGTTCTCCTATTGCCAATATTTCAAATTTACAAAAATAGCTATTCTTCTGCGTGATGTGCTTTAATGTCAGAATATTACTCAGAGAGTTGATTAAAAGTCATAAAATTTAATAAGTTTATCTAATCTGATTGGAAGGTAAATTTTCTGTAATACAAATAGTCATCTAGACATCTATCTAGATATTGTATTCGCAGATTATCTGATGGAAGATAGTTAACAGACTGTTCACTTGTTTAATTATCTTCCTATTCTTCATGGTCAGGTCTTTTTCTTTCTATGCACACCAGAGTGTCACTATTTGCTTATAATGGGTTTGTGAAGGAGAGAAAATAGTTTGGTTTGGATGAATAAACTAGAAGTGAAGTTGAACACTGTATAATATACAAGCAACACTGGCTGCCTGGACTAAAATATATAGAACACTTTACACTAAAATGTATAGAATGGTAGTGAGAGGTAAAGAGAAAGGTTGATGACGCGTAGTGACTGCTGTATGAACTCTGCTATAAGACATCCTTAACACTCTCCCGTCGCTGTATTTAAGCAGTTTCTCCCACTCTAGTCTGGCCCAAGCTAGAGAGTGGCCCTGTCATTTTTGTCTCTCTCTCTCTCTCTCTGCTATGGATCCCTCTCTCTGGATACTATTACATTCTCATACATTTCTGGAAATCTTAATTCCTTTATTGCGATAATGGGATTCAGCGTTTTAATGAATTTAGCATTATTTTCATCTTTACACAATTAAACCAGCTTTTTATTTATCCTGATTCTTCATGGAAAATGCTGTATGTTTTTTTTTTAATAGTTTTCTTTCAAAGATAAGGGAATCCATTCATATTTTTGGTGTTTTATTTTAAGTGTGTGTAAACTGATTTTTTTACTTGTGTAGTTTGTAAGATCATATATTTGTCAAAACATCCTGGACTATGGGTGAACATCCGAAACGGTCGATGTCTACGAAATGAAAGTAGGCTATACGGAGATCATCTGATGTATTTTAAAATGATTTCTGAATCTAATATTCAAATAAGCAAGAATTGTCAACTTTAAATCAATAATTGTATAATGTTATTAATTATAATTACTATTGATTATAATAACAATCATGTTTGATATGTGGAGATGGAATATTATTGCCTAACAAGAAGCCTGTTGATAAGATAGAAATGGAAGATCAAAATGGAGTTTGTATAATGTTAATGATTTGAGTGATTAATTGGGTCTGCAAATTTGTGTGTGTGTGTGTGTGTGTGTGTGTTATCTAACAAGTTATTAATTAATTTATATTATGGACATATCTCATTCATAGACACATTGGTTAACTGAGTTTGGGCAACTGGCCATCATTACATGTATGTCTGTCTGATCCAACATTGATAGGAAGCTTTTAGCTCTTTATTCATATCGCTTTGATTGGCCATTTATGAGTGTATGATTGGCTGTTGATTACAAATAATTATGTGCATAATGGATTTGATTGTTTTAAACAAATTTTGGAAATAAATTATGTTCGCGCCATTTTCATGGACGTTTTATTGTCAAATCTCCTTGTATTAGCATGATATTCTAGTTCTTGCCGGAGTCTTGTTTTTAAAAAGGTTTCAAGTACATGATTGTATTTTTCCTCCAATTTGAGTTGAAACCTGTTAACTAATGATTAATAAAAACTATGACTTTCGGACGCTTTAAGTCACTCTAATTTTCTGGATACATATGATTAGTTTTAGTTTTGCGGTTGTGTTGTAAAATTTTGGGGATTCCAAGAGAACAGTAATGTTATGCTTTTCTTGTTAAATACCAGTAGTACAGTGTATGGTTTTACCACCTACATTACAAACTAATAGAATTCCAAATTTGAAGAAAATCAGTTACCCGAGGCTTGCGACTTTTTGAGGTTTTTGAAATTTTCTCGAAAACGATGGCAGCGGATTTTTTTTTAAAAACTTATAATACTCAATGTACAGATAAAAACGTATCACTTTTGTTTGAAACACTTTTCCCCCCCCAAAAAATTATATTATGAGAGTAAACTGCAAAAGCTTTGTTGGTTTTGACAGAGGAATGTTCCATACAAGTCCGCTGAGGTACACAATTTATTTAAAATGATTTCTGAATCTTGAACTCTGTTGATAACATGATATTATATAAAAAAAAAAAATTAAGAAAATATCTTTTAATCAGTATAACTTTGATGGACAAGTTGAAATCAATAATGATATATTTGTAATATATTACTCATGAACAACATGAACAATGACATCGCCAACACTCATACAGTCATTTCCTTAGGCTGGCTTCTGCAGTGTTAGTTAATGTGTGGTTACTAGTTGGGTATATCGTGTCTAGAGGCAAACTGCAACTCTTGTGTAATGTAATGGTGTGGAGTTGTATTTGTAGTAGTGGTAGTGTGTAGCATGAGCGTTTTAGTGAAAAGGGCTTATAAGTTTGTAATTTTAAAAGAGATGAAGTCTAGTAATAATAAAGAAGTCACACTGTTTTTCAAAAGATATATTCTCTAAGAGAAATTAAGTTAACAACAATATGCTTATAAATTAATTGGAATAAATCTTAAAACTTGATACTGGCACTGATGTTTTCACTTCGGTAGCTAGAACGAGTCTGTAAGTCTGTTTCAAAATCGTATTCGATATGAGCGATTGGAAAGTGTTTTTGAATAGCAATTTCGTGTGAGGTAGTGTTTATAAGGTTGATGGTGCATGTGTTGTTAGCAATATGTACGATAGAATTGGGCATGTAGAGACCCGTAGGTAAGGAATTGTGTTAGCAGAATTTGTGTGTCGAGAGGAATTTTTGTATATAGTGTATGTGTTTGTATTATGTGTGCGCGAGGTGGCACTATAATTTTGTGGCGAAGCTGCAGGGTTTTGGGTAAGGGTAACTGTTGAATCGAATTGATTTGGTGCGTTTGAGCACTATTTGAAAATGGAATGTTGAATTTATTGAGCGTTAGTGTACGTGTGCGCAAATTAATAATTGCCCTATTTAATGAAAGGACATCTCTACCTAGTATTAATTGGAATTTGCCTTTTAATTGCGAAACTATGAATTCGCCAGAAAAATTGGAATTTTCGACATTGTCCGCATGCAAATGAAGGGACGTGATGCCATAATTAGGTATTACTTGGTTAGTCAGAGATTTTAAAATAATGTTGGAATGCTGAAGGTTCTTATTTCGACAAAAACTGGAATCCACTAGGCTGTGACTAGCTCCAGTGTCTACAAGGGCACGAATAAATTTTTTGCCAATTCTTAAATTTACTAACAAATTATCAGAATTGGTGAAAGCAGGTATGAGAGCCAAGGTCATAACATCAGCCGTTCGTGAGAGCGGCTGTGGGCTTAACCGTTTTTTGGCTGTATCTGGAAACATGTTCGAGCCGTATGTCCAAATTTAGAACAAAATTGGCATGTGGGCCTATTTTGGAGGTTATTGCTACCATTATTATTATTATGACTATACTGGGGTCTATCTGAATAAGGGTTAAATCGCGAATTGTTTGAATTAATTCGAGGACTATGATTATTACTATAATATTGATTATTATTATTATAGCGATTATTACTATTTGCTCTGTGATTAAAGTTTTGAGGAATATTAAATTTCTTAGGCATTTTGCCAAAGTTAGTACGAGGTTTTGGTCTAAATTTGTTGGTGCAGTCCACGTCAAAATGTGGACCGGAACAATGGCGACAAGGTCTGTTCTTTATTACATTAAAAACTCTACGAGTGGTAGTTGGTTTTAATGGTATCTTCTCACTTTTATTTCGATGCGGGCATTCTCTGTGGAAATGCATTTGTCCACAGAAACGACAAGGAGATGGGCGTGAGCGAGGATTAGAAGTTTTCGAAGTGACAGCGAAAACTGTGGGGTTTGTTTCCGATGCCTGTACTTCCTTTAGGGCATTGGCATAAGAAAGTGCTTCGTCTAATTTTTGAGGTAGCTTTGTTCGTACCTCATTACGAAGCGGTTGAGGAAGTGACTTTAGGAAGCATCAGTGGCCAGTTTGTCTATAATAAAATGCAAGGCCTCGAGTGGGTTAGCCTGAGCTTTTAGGCTAATGGCGGACTGGATATGTCTAATTCTATCCGCGAAGGTTTCAGACGAATCTGTGGGTAGAAACTGAATATTAGTCATCTGTTGTAAGAGGACTAGAGGGGTTTTTTCTTTTCTAAATCTAGTTAGAAGACGTTCTGAGATTAGAGGATACGTTATGATTGTACCCTGGCGTTGTAATTCGGCTTTCTGCGTATCGTAAAATATTTTTGCAAAACCTGAGAGCCTAAGGCTAGTATTTCTAATTTTGCAGCGTCGTCCCAGCCAGAAAGGCTAGCACAGTGGCTAATTTGGTCTAGGAAATCGGACACACTGGCTGAATTTTCGCCATCGCCAACTATTAATTAGTTGTAAATTTCTTAAGGGGCTAGCAGATTGATTGTTAGGGGTGGCTGGAGAATTTGCTAATTGTTGCTGAGCAAATAAATATTCTACAGCAGCGTCGATGCCCATATCTTGTCCATTTATCTTATACATTTTGGAAACAAGAGAATTACTACCTTGGGAAAGATTATATTTTTCAAGGCGTAATTGGATTAAATTGTCGCCAACAGAAAGGTTATTATCTTTTAATATCTTTACAATTGCGATCTATTTAGAGCACTCATAAATTCAAAATTCACAAGGGATTGGGGTACAGTGGTACAAATACAAAATTTTAAAAAGAAATTCAATAGGAAATTCAATTATGGGAAATATTTAACATATTTCCGCTGAGAAAATAATTGAAAAATCAATAAAATTATCTGATGGATAATTTATTTAATTAAATTGAAAATTGTACGTACATGTTAATTTTGTAGATTCTGGTTGATAAAATATCCCAAACAGCTGGCACCAATGAAATGTAATTGGTGTGATGTTGTATGTTTGTAGTAGCACGAGCGGTTTTGTAAAAGGGCTTGTATTATATATTGTTTAAGAGAGAAGTATTAGCAATAAGAAAGTAGTCACCACTGCTAACAATAAATATATTCTATTAAAATTATAACTACAAGTTATTTGCAAAGGAATGATTAACTTATTAATATGCACTGATGCTAAAGAGAGCGAAAACCAAGTGTTCTGCTTCTGAATGTCTACAGCAAACTCTCTGAAGGAATGTCTTCTACTTGTTCGTTCATATCCTCCCCTGTGAGAAGAAGGGGGCAGAACAATGCCATCAAGGTTCATGATCTTTTCCAGTTACTGTACTTTCCTACCTGGGTTACTCTTTTTGCGAACGAGCTTGTATTTTCTCATAATTTTGATCCTTTCCTTGCTCTGTGCAAATCTATGTTATTACAATGTTTGACAAAAATATCCTGATGATGGGCGAACGCCGAAACCGGTTGATGACCACAAACAGAAGCAGGCTATCACGGAAAATATCTCTGATGGAAGGGATTAACTAATTGTTAGCGCGATGAACTCTCACGCTGAGTGTCATGTTCGAATTCACCAGCGCTGTCCTTAGATTTTCTCTTCCTAGAAGCCTCAATAGTATTGAGCTACCCGGTGATAGGGCAATGCATTCAGAAAGCTCTGGAGGACACTTTTAGATCTTTCAAGTCTCAGTGCGATATCCCCAATAAGATTTTAATCTTTTATACGATTCTATCGTCTGTATAATTAATAAGAATTTAATTTAGGACCAAAAATCGCAGTTTAAAGAAAATTCGTTTACCGGAAGTATGACACTTTTTTTGCATAATTATCTCGCGGATACACGTGTACAACTTCGTTATATGTAGTTTGTTACTAGGTAATACCTGTATAAACAAATAAAAAAATAATCAAAACTTTGTTAATAGCTGTGAGGAGAAGTCGTGTGAGTATTTGACATCAGATTTTTCTAAAGTAGAAATATGTATATATATTATTTTGTTATCTCTATACTTATAATTTTTCCAATCAAATACTAAATGAGTTGCTTATCATTAATGTTGGCTCAATGCTTGTTGAGATGGCTAACCATTAGAAAAATTTGGTATGGAAGAAGCAGATTTGAAGTTGCCATATAGTACTGCTTTGAAGGAGATATATCGCATATTATGTACGAAATGTTTTGCCACGGAATGGGGGGGGAACAAGTGAAAATGATAAACTAGAATTGATTGGCGGTACAAGAGATGTGCGGCTGCGGGAGATCGTCGGGCATTTATCCTGTCCTGACTGAGCTGAGTATCATCTAGATGTAGGCTTGCCGACGGACAGCTGTGATGTACTGAAATTATGAATCACTACTGTCCTCCGCCTCCATAGTAAGTGTGCACAGATTTCCCAGGAGGCCTCTGTCTTTCTTTAGCCTCTTCCACCAAGCATTTCTACTACTACTACAACTACTACTTCTGTGTTGTCTGTATGTTGTTATACACTTCCATGTGTATATTGCTATTATACTATTTTAGTAGTGGTAGTATGGATACAGGTTTTGTGATTGTGTCCCCACTGGCTGCAAATCGTAAATATTCTTTCCCCTTTTTATGTTCTGTCTTAACTTTGTTCTTTCACTGCACTCCTATATACTCCAGCGCTACCTATGTTTCTTTATATGAATTTTTAACATCTCTATTCTTCTCCACTAGAGAATTCTATCCTTCATATTTTATACGGCTACCAGCTGAATTTAATACATTATCTTAATATAATTTAAATCATAGATTTAAGTAGGGGAATGAGCGCCAAAAAAATTTCAGTTCAGAAGGGAAATTAACTTTAATTTTTTCTTTTTTTTCAATATTAATCTGATTTATAATTCAAATCGTCTTTAAAAATTCATTTCTTCTTCTCAGTTGTTTTCATATTCTGCTTTATGATTTTCTATAATTTCTTAGTGATATTTTTTTTTTTTTTGAAGAAGAAGACGTCATTACAAAGAGAGAGTGTAATTAGGAAATTTCCCCAGTATTGACTGCAATTCATACTTATCTCTGACAATATAGGGTTTTTCTTTTTATAGTTTTAATGCAACTGTGACAGAAATAGCTCCATATAACATAAATATATATGATCTTTTGCGCTGCTAAAAAAGTTAACGATCCTCATAACAAATGTAACTAATGTGTAGCAAGATGTTTGTAATGCCCTAAAAAAAGAAAAGAAGAAAAAGAATAAGAAAAGATAGAATGGCTAATAAAAAGGTGAGTAGAGATCTTAATAATGGTGCATGGTCTGTAATAAATAGGAAGCTGTAAACTGAGCTAGTGATGCTGCTATAGTTTCTTATAGCTCGTTAAATGTGCCAACAGGAAGTTATTTCTTTAAATATTATATATCCTCAGAGAACATTAAATAGTTCGTCGCATTTCTTGCTAAATTTCAAATCATGGGTGAGCCCTTGTATTTTTATTCTACAAAGTAAATTAAAGCATCATCAAGGTTAGGGCCATCTTTTCTATTTGCTACATACCTTTTGAGGGTAAACTGTAGAGGTTAGATCTGCGCCGAACTACCCGGATTTCTCAAAAAACCTTAAAACTAACACTTACATGGTTTGGAACTATTTTTAAATGTTACAGAAATATTTCGCATGAATTGTCTTCAGATCAATGGGTGAATTTTTCAAAATTCATTGAAGGACAGTGATTTTCGTTTTATCAAACGAGAATTTACTATCAATGAAAAATGAATTCATTTTAATAAATTAATCAGAAAAATCAGTGAGGTAGGCTAGTCCAATCTGCTCTTCCAGTTGTAATGTGATAACAAGTAGGAGTGATAACAGAAATATATAATTTTTAATTATAAAAATTATAACTAGTGGTGCCAGCCAGACGCTATTATTCAATACAATAGCTGCGGTCAGTGCACGGTCAAAGGACCGCCCGCCAAAGACACACCGCTTTCACAAGGGTCAACAAATCACGCAGAAGACCGATTACCTGGCTACAGTCCTTTGATAACTACCATCATCTGTCGCCACACCTGTTCACCGACGTATTCAAGACCTAAGGTCAACACACGGCAATAAACAAACACTCAAGACCGACCACCTGGCTACAGTCCTTTGATAACCGCCAACACCTGTTCAAGACCTAGGGTCAACACACGGCAAGAGATGTTTGAGTGTGACCCGTAATTACAAGACTTGTCAATGTGTGGTGATGGCAATATAAGGTCTTTCTACAGGAAGTGGGAGGATTATTCTTCAGTATTTCATCAGCGTAACATCAAGATTCTACCATGACATAATCCATACATCGGAGCGCGTCCCTATCTAAGTATTTAAACATATATTATTTATCAATCATTATAGTTGACGCATTCTAGTTGCAAGTTGAATCATTTTAAATTAATTGTAGTTTATCTTTTCAAACGTTGAATTTATTGTTAAAATATACATATATCTACTTTCGTAAATTCGTAATTCATATTCCGAATAACAACTCTCTAAAATCTCTAACTAACTCCCAACTATTCATCGCATCACAACACCTTACCAAGACATCTGAACCCATTACACAGTTACTACGTACAGAAAGATTCGACTAATAAATGTCATATTAGGCGTCCGGTAGAATTTCGAGATAGTGCTCCAAATAAATACATTAGCTGAGCTTTATATAACACAACTCGAGGGCTTACGCTTCGATTGAATGTTATCCAGCTTTAGTAAAACTTGAGAGGTAAATTGAGTAAATAATGAACAAAGGTAAACAACAGAACAATACAGGGATAATGCCAATTTTCTCAAAAATTAAAGAACGAAATTTTCCACAATACGTCCTTACAAGGGAAGGGAATAGCTAAGTGGTAGCGTACTGGACTCCTACGCGGAGGACCCGGGTTCGAGTCCAGCTGTGCTGCCCTTAGATTTTTTCTTCCTAGGAGCCTCTACAGTTCACTGTCCGGTGATTGGGGCAGTGTTGTTTGTAACAAGAGAACACTGTCCGGAGGCCGGCAGTGCACGAGAAGGCTCGGGCGCTAATGACCAATAGATATGTTTTACCGCGCCTTAATTTAAAACAAACAAAAAAAATAGGTCCTTACTGGTTATGGCCCAAACTCCTACGATTTTCTCAATCAACTTTTTTCTGCCATAGATTTAGTTTATAAGCTGCTAAAACGATTCAGCATCGGGACTACTCTAGGAGTTTGCCTACAAATCAATTCAAAAAGGAATCATTTGGCAAAACCTCTCAACCCTCTTAACATTCTCAAGAAAAACTGCGTCAAATAGATCACAACCGCTCTTGAAAATCCTCCAGCCGAATTTTGCATTTCACCAAATCGTGACACAAAATAGCTTACTATTGTACATATGTATATATAAAATAGATTTAAAAACGAATAGACTTTTCACTCATATTTAATCTTTATACATTTTTAATATTTAACAAGCGATTGATTTAAAATCGCAAAAGTTAATTTTAGATATATACATACATTTTTTTACCGTTCTTAAATGGCCCATTTTGTTAACCATGGCACAAAAAAGATCAAGTCAGATGGCGGCGTTTCCAGCAAAGATGCGGAATGTAATACTAAATCAAATTCCAGCTCCTCATTTTCTGAATCATCTGAGTGAAGTTTATAGTCTAGCATTCTGCTGTTGTAACAGACTTATAATCCATCTTGTAACTTCATCATATGACCTTAAAATTAAGCTATCTATTATGAAAAAAAATCTCACATTTCCTTTATCAGTATGACCCTATCATCTGCTCTAACAATGTCTACGTGAAGATATGTTTGGTTTTTCTTATAACGAAAGATAGGAAAATATGGCAAATTTTTGAACGGCACAAATATCAAGTTCAGTGTTGGTGCTACTGCTTTACGTTGTAGTTCAAAAATTCGCTTTTAGGCCCATCAATGCCTCACTTATAAACGTCATTATCTTGTTTAGGTTTATCAGGTGGTACTGTACTGTTAATGTACGTAGAACAGGACAAACGTGATATTTTTTCCTTGGAGTTGGAACCGGGGGTCATCAAAGCTGCGCGTCTCGCAATAGAACAAAGTAGTAAATCTTCTTCTCCAGATGCTTTGCTTTGAAACATGTCTTATACGACTCTTTGGGGCCTAAAAAGGACTCTCATTATGCTTTTTCCTTAATTCTGACGAATGAAACATGTGGATTACACGTTTTATTTTGTTTTCCTACATAGAAGTGGACCGATCACTTCTTCAGACATCTTGACGCTGGGTTATCCAACCAACAGCAGGACTTGCATGTCAACCAAACTCAATAGATTAATACACCTCTTGGGAGTTTATATTTTTACACAAAATTGAACTATAATCTATAGTTTCTTAGAAACTGAAACCTCTTCTATAGGTTTTAACAAAGTAAAAGAGGAAATACACTTTTCCATCATTCTGTCCTTAATAATATTCTTTGCCACATCAGACTCCACTTGAGGGCTGATTCGCTGTTCTCCGCATCAAAGTGGAGTTGCTTGAGCATTCCATCGGGGACAATATTTTTACTATTTAATTATATTACTATATTATTAATGTTCACCACTATCAGCCACTATTGATCCTCAAGTGCTCTTCTCTAAGAAAATCTTAGGTCGCTTTTTTGGAATGATACAACCTACAAATCGCATTCACTTGATTTTAATCTTAATAACAACCTTTATTTTCACAATTTTTCCAATTATTTTCATAAATATTTTATATTTATTTTTACAAACATACACTTTTAACACTGTAATCTAAAAGGGAGAGAATATTTGAATGTTATCTCGTAAATCATGGATAAATTTGACCGGTGACACAAGAGTATTTGTAATGTGCGGACTAACAAACAGAGAATGTGTGTAATATGTGCGTCATATAACAGGTTTCATTTCTGTTGTGAACGCGACCAGTTTGTACCAGTGTTAAAATTCAATATTTACGGCTGTAAATTATTTGTGAAAACATGCGCATGAGTTTTGCACAGTATTAGTGGCACTGTAAATCTGCAACACCTCCGACCGTCCACCTCCAGGCTCTCTGGTATGTTTATGATGCATTGGTAATTTTGGGTAGAGAGAGAGCCGGTACGGAGGAAGTGCTGCCAACTATTTAGGGCGCCGCTAAATCCAAATTAATCCCCACATCTCAAACTCATCACTTATCTAGTGTTACATTTTTGATCTGTAACTATATAATGATTCTATAGTTGCAAGGTCATATAGAACTCGTAAGAGTTTACAAAATTTTTAATAATAAACTAGTAATTTATTAAAAAACAATTCAGTAATAATCTTAAAAAAAAAATTATTTTCTTTCAAATCTTTCCAATTATTTTCATAAATATTTTATATTTATTACAAACATACACTTTTAACACTGTAATCTGAAAGGGAGAGAATATTTGAATATTGTCTCGTAAATCATGGATAAATTTGACCGGTGACACAAGAGTATTTCTAATGTGCGGACTAAGTAACGCCTATTTTTTCAGGCGGGCTTAACGTCCTACTACCAAATTAGGTGTCGTGGACGGGGGCGGAAGCACCTACTTTACTATTAACATTTTTTAAACAAATATAAAATTTAGTTATACGCTGGACTCGAACTGGGGTCCTCCCACTTACAAGTCCAAACTCATAACCAATACACCAACACCCGCCCCTAATGTGCGGACTAACAACAGAGCTTTCTAACAAAGACTAACAAAGCTTTAACAGAAACTCAAGCCTCTTCTATAGGTTTTAACAAAGTAAAAGAGGAAATATACTTTTCCATCATACTGTAATCTTTTTCTTATTGTTTTGTCCCTCTGCAGGTCCGGGGGAAGAATAGGCCTGCTCCTGTCCAGGATGTCATAAAAGACGACTAAAGGACTACGCGCGGGCGGCTGGTATACAGCCGTTTGGGTTTAGCCCACCCACGGAACCCTAGCTCAGTACCACACACAAACTCAAACACTTACACATCAACACGTACACCACACATGAAGATCCCCTAAATCCCGGAGTCAGGTCCCGAGCCGGGAGGTTTGTGGGCAGGGGTATCAGCCCACTGGATCGGCCCCACTGAGCACCAGGCCGAACTCAGTGTGTAAATAAGCCTTCCCTCTGGTAAGGACGCACTGCCGGAGGGTGATGTTCAGTTCGTCCCAACTGGTGGGAACTTATGGAACTCTCAATAAACCTAAATCCATCAGGCTCATTAGAAAAGAATGAAGTTTCGTCTTCATTGAAAAGAAGTGGTAAATATAAATGGATAGAATCGAACATAGAATTTCCAAGAAATAATATGGAACAGCAGTTCCTAATTATGACATGTGAAGAAGAACGGAAAAGCTTTGAACCTTTCTGGCCCTATAAAATGTTTAATTTTCTAAAAACGATTTGCCTTGGGACAAAGACAAAAAAATTAAGAAATGGTTCATTACTGATAGAAACGAAAGCAAATAATGAGAATGCAAATGCTTTGCTGGGCATAGAAACTTTCGAAGGCATAAAAGTAAAGGTGGGACTATATAAAAGTCTCAATTATTCTAAGGCCGTTATATCCAGCTATGAACTATTACATTGCACTGAGGAAGAAATATTAAATGAATCTAAATCGCAAGGCGTCGTTGAAGTAAAGAGACTATATAAGAAACAATTCGGAGAGAGCAGACCAACACCAGCACTTGTATTAACTTTTAAGGGACTCAACCGCCAAAGAGGATAACTGCCGGCTTCCTGTCTTTACAAGTGAGACACTATATTCCCAATCCTCAAAGATGCTTCAAATGCTGGGCACTAGGCCATATTGCTAACAAATGTACGACTGGCGACCGACGAAAATATGCTCCTTAGAAATGCATCAGAATGAGTGTCCTACGCCGCCTTTATGTATCATGTGCAATGGTCCGCATCCCTCGCTGTCCGCAGAATGTAAGAAATTCCAGAGAGAGAAAAAGCATACAAGAAATTAAAGTGAAGGAATGTATCAGTTATAGGGAAGCACTAAAGAAACTAAATTCAGAAACAGTTAGACCTGTAACTTTTGCAGAATGTGTTACTGAAAATAAGAGTGAAAATAAAAATCTTGAAGATTTGGTAATGCGTCTGACAGTAGTTGAGATCCTAGCAAATACTATTGGTAATTTAGAAGAAAAGTACGAGACTTTAATATCTAAAATAGACTCAATAAATAAAGAAGAGGGAAAAGTTAAGAATTTGCTGCAAGATGATTCAAATCCAGTCAGGGAAGATCTTTTAAAAATTGCAGCTACTTCAAAAAAACGTCCTCAGACACCAAATTCCCTGACTTCTAAATTCCACATAGTTGCCTCTCCACCCCAACAAATTATAACAGGTGACACCAGAAAAGTAGATCAGAAAACCGAAAGTGGAAGAGAATTGAGGGGCAGAACGTCGTCTAATTCCTCTTTATTCAGCGCGGAAGACAAAGATTTGGAAGCAGTGGACATAGAAACATTGAAGCAAATAGTGACAGATCTCCGAAAGAAAGGGAAAGGCAAGAAATAGAAGTAAAGCATAATTATTTGAACATTAATATGATAATACAGTGGAATTGTCATGGGTTTTATAAAAATCTAGAAGTGCTGAAATTAATTATAAATAAATACAATCCTAAAGTTATATATTTACAAGAGACCAACTTTCGGGAAAGAGGTATGCCACGAACAAGAGGATATCAATTGTTTCGAAGAGACTTTCTCTCAGGGAATAGAGCTTGCGGAGGCGTGGCATCTTTGTAAAAAATGATATATATTGTGAAAACCTAAATACTATTAATAGTGATTTACAAGCTGTATATGTGACTACTCATGCCCGATGAAAATAACAATATATAATATGTATTTACCTCCTGCATCAAACGTAACCAAAATGGCAATATTAAGATATATCCGGGCTTTACTGAGGCCATATATAGCCCTGGGAGATTTCAATGCACATCATACCCTGTGGGGTTCTTCTAATGTAAATCAACGCTGAAGAATATTGGAAGATATTTTAATAGAAGAAAATATTGTTCTAATCAACAAACAGGAAGCAACCCACTTCAGTAGGAGTAACGGTTTGTTGTCGGCCATTGATTTAACCTTCTGCAGTCCTTCACTTGTACCGCATCTCGACTGGAATGTCCATAATGACCTTTGTGGGAGTGACCACTTCCCTATAATCATCAGCTCGGAACAACAATGTCCTAGGCGATATGTACCTGTTAGATGGGCATTCAAACAAGCGCAATGGGATAAATTCTCAGAATTAGCAAACTTCTGCAATACTTCTGAATTCTCGAATATAGATGAGGAAATGGATTACATAAACCACGTCTAGATAAAGGCAGCGGACCATTCAATCCCTAAAACTGGGAAATCTTTAAGAAGATGTCCTGCGCCTTGGTGGAATAATGATTGCAGAATCGCAATAAAAGAGAGGAAAAAAGCCCTAAGACATTTCGGTCGACAACCTTCTGAAGAAAATCTCGCCAGATATAAAATGTTAAGAGCTATAGCGAGAAGAATTATCAAAGAAAGAAGAAAAGTGTCCTGGAAACAATTCACTTCAACTATCTCTCAATCTACACCTTCAACTCAAATATGGAGGACAATTAGAACTATAATGGGCGTCAGACCTGGTTACCAGGTTCCAGGTTTAAACATAAATGGCACAATTAAAACAGATGACCGGGAAATAGCGGAATGTCTGGCCGAAACATTTGCGAGTGTGTCTAGAACGGATCAGTATTCTCCAGTATTTCAATCTATCAAAGATAGATATCTATGATAGATATCTATGAAAAGATACTTGCCCATGAATCGACAGTGTTCATTATATGTTTTTAAAACATTTAAACCGGAAAAATAAGTTATATTTATTAAGGTTCTATAATAAAATATGGGACTCCAGACAATTTCCAAAGGCCTGGAGAACGGCAGTCACCATTCCGATTTTAAAGGAGGGTAAAGATAAATATTATCCAAAATATTACCGTCCAATCACACTGACGAGCTGTTTATGCAAAACCTTAGAGAGAATAATAAGTAGAAGATTGATGTGGTTTCTAGAATCCAAACAGTTCATAAGTAAACAGCCAACTGGCTTCAGACGTAATCACAGTACGATGGACCCCTTAGTCATTCTTAAAAACGTTATCCAAAATACCTTTGTACAAAAACATCATTTAATCGCTATATTTTTTGATATTGAAAGAGCCTTTGACATGGTCTGGAGGCATGGCATCCTCAAGCAAATATATGAGTGGAAACTCAGGGGAAAACTCCCAGCTTTCATGCAGAACTTTTTAAAAAAGCGTACTTTTAGTGTAAAAGTTAAACAAGAACTATCATCATCTTTTTTACAGGAAAACGGAGTTCCTCAGGGGAGCATTCTTAGCCCATCTTATTCACAGTCGATATAAATAGTATCATATCCTGTATAGCAACCCCTGTTTCTGGAATATTATATGCCAACGACTTGGTAATCTTTAGTAATGCTCCAAGTGTAGAGAAACCAAAACAGAATTTACATATTACTGTTGCAAACTTAGAAATCTGGTCAGAGCAAAATGGTCTTCGTTTCTCACCAATAAACATAAATGGCACAATTACATTTTCATAGGCACATGCGTACATTTTCATAGGTTCCGAAAAGTTCAGCCATCAATAAATTTAAACCTACAGGGCAGAACTATACCGTGTTCGGACAAAGTGAGGTATCGGGGAGTGACTCTAGATTCAGAACTAAGTTGGCGCTCCTATATCCAAGACTTGAAAAAAGGTGCATCCAAAAATTGAATGCCATCAAAGTTGTAAAAGGCATGGGGAGCCGATCGCCACAACTTATAAATTTTTATAAGGCTTTTGTTCGTAGCAGACTTGATTACGTAGTATAATTTACGGGTCTGCAAGAGACTCAGTACTCAAAATAATAAATATTATCCATTACGAGGGTTTGCGCATGTCACTCGGAGCTCTGAGAACAAGCCCAGTAGAAAGTATTCTAGCTGAAAGCGGAGAACCAGCACTGCAAGTTAGAAGGGACATCCTGATGTGTAACTATGTGTCAAGGTTGTTGCCGTTAAAAAATCATGTCGCCTATGAAGTCATTTACAATCCTCAATTTCAACGTTTATACGCTAGGACAAATACAAGCACTTTACCTTTGGGCATACGTTTTAAAAATTTCTGTTTGCTAAACAATGTATCCATTCCCATGCCTGTATGTTGATCTCTCCAAATAGAACCTTGGACACTGAATGGGTTAAGTTTGACGACACACTAGGTAAATATATTAAAAGTAAAACTCGAACTACGTATACAGAAACCTTCTACAAGAGCGACTACTGCTTAAATATAAAAATTATAATAAAATATTCACCGACGGGTCAAAGACGATAAATGGAGTAGGAGCAGCTTTCGTCATGAATGATAGGCTGTACAACTTCCCATTAAGCAATATCTCAAGCATATCTACAGCCGAATTATTCGCTATGTACAAAGCTCTAGAACATATTTGGAACTACAATGAACCTAAGAAATATATTATTTGCTCCGATTCAAGGAGCTCACTGGAGATGATAGGCAATCGGGACTCCGATAGTTTGTTGATTCAGTGCATACATACGCTCTTGGAACTATGCCTGCGAGAAAATAAAGAAGTCTTCTTTATTTCGATTCCCGGTCATATGGGGATAAGAGATAACGAATCTGCCGACAAAGCTGCTAAAGAAGCGGCATCAATGTCTTGTAGAGACGAACGTGTCCTGCAGTCGATTGGAAAGCTTTTCTAAAAAAACAAAATCTTTCCAACTGGGAAAAGGAATGGCAATCAAATGCAGCTGTCAAATAAACTAAGGAATATTAAGAGTACCACAAAGAAATGGTCAACCTCAAATCGAGAGTCTCGGCGAGAAGAAGTTGTCCTAGTGAGAATGAGACTCGGTCACACCATGTTGACACACAGCCATATATATTCCGAAGAGAACCTCAGCCGGTATGCAGCGCTTGCAATACGACATTAACGGTCCCGCATATTCTATTGGAATTTTCGAAAAATGTAAACGCGCGGGGAAAGGTAAATTTGCCGACCAGTCTTACAGATGTATTAGGAGACAATGAGGGCAATATCAATAAGACTTTCGAATATCTTAGGGAGGTTCATCTATTTCATTTGTTGTGAAACTAGCTGTACATATGTATGTGTTTAGTTGTTTGCTGGTGTCTTGTGTATAGGTATTTATTTTATAAGTGATATAAGGGAGTGGAGGAATATGATTAGACCTAGATTGTGGTTTGCTGTGGGTATGGATATGCATCCCGGATGAGTCCTTACAAATTAGAAACAGGTGCAAAAGACCATAGCTGTTGTGCACCCTAAAAAAATCCAGAAAAAAAAAAAATTGAAAAAAAAACAATATGAAACCAAACTCTTCCAAGAAACTCTGTCTAACTGTTCTCAAATTTTACTAAGATTGTAATTATTATTAATAGAAGTATTTTTGCCATGTTTGTCCAAATAGATGGTTAGAACATGTTTAATTTGTTTACAACTTACAATTTCCAAAAGTTCAAACTGTTGGAATTTTTAACTGTTGAAAGTTCAAACAACAAGTAATTGAATTGGTAAAGCAAGTCGATTGAATACATAACTCCGTGTCCAATATAAACCTATCTCTTGTCAAATTTTTAAGACTTAAAGAACAACTAGATTGCCTGATTGTAGTTATTATACAGTATCTGAACCAACATTGCGCTTTCTTAATTATTTCCCTTCATTTCGAAATCATAACTTTAATATAGTATAGTTTTACCTTAATTGCGCACAAGTAATTCAAATGCCCGCCGCGTGCTTACATTTTATATAAGTTATTCAGTGTGTAACTAGACAAATCGCTGTAGCTCAGAAATGGTATTGTTTAATCAATACAATAGTTCAGTGCATCAAGTTGGCATCCTTGTACTTAGTTTCTCATCAGCTGTTCGAGAGTATTTGCTAAGCATAACCTCAAATGTACTCAGTTAACAATGGCGAGACCGCTCGAGCATTGCACCTCGGAAGAACAACGCTCAGTGATCAGATTTTTACTTGCAGAGGGTATAAAAGTTAGTGAAAGCCACGAAAGAATGTTGAAAGTGTACGGGAATAATTGTTTGAACCTTTAAAAATGGGTAGAACAGTTTAAAAGTGACCGTGTAAGTGTCTGTGACGAGCAACGAAGTGGACGACCGGTTGAAGTTGCACTTCCTCCCTCGAATCTCGCATTAACACGTTGTTTCAGGACAATAGGCGTAACACTATTGAACTGATAGCTGAAGAAGTGCACGCGAGTGTTGGAACTGTCCATAACATTATTTAGAATAAGCTGCAGTACAAGAAAACTTGTGCGAGATGGTTCCAAGACAACTTCGGACGCCCACAAAGATAGCACGAAAAAGTGGGGTGGGAGATCCTTCCGCATCCCCCCTACAGCCCCGACCTCGCCCCATCGGACTTGCATTTGTTTTGACCCCTTAAAGAAGCTCTACGTGGGAAACATTTTCAATCCAATGAAGAAGTTAAAATCAGGTGCAAATCAGGTAAAAATCGAGATCAACCCAAAGAATTTTATGCCAGAGGCATACACAAATTAGAAGAACGATGGGACGAGTGAATAAATGTTGCTGGGGGACTATGTTGAAATGCAGCCAAAGTTTTGTATGGATTAAATAAATCGTTTTTGAGCTACAACGATTTGTCTCGTTACTTATTGTATGACCCTCGTATATATGAATTCCTTCAATACTGATACATTTCTCAACCCTCAACCTGGAGTATTCAATCCTCAGCAGAGTTCTTGTCTAACCATTTGAAGATGATTTGGCGTTCCCCAAGGTGCACCTTCATTGCACTCCAGCTTTTATATTTATCATAGAAATTTTAAACAAGTAATTGAATTGGTAAAGCAAGTGGATTGAATACGTAATTCCGTGTCCAGTATAAACCTATCTCTTGTCAAATTTTTTAAAACTTAAAGAACAACTAGATTGCCTGAGTGTAGTTATTATACAGCATAAAAACGTGACATCCATAGTAAATTAAGACCATACCTTTCTTGCGAATTAATTTCTGTTCTTTATTTAACCTTAAGACGAGAGAAGGTTTATCTATATTATTTTTTAGGAATTCGCCCTATATTGAGAAAAATAGGCTACTATGATTACAGAGAAATAATTCTAGCATTTCAATTTCTAAATAATTTTACATTCAGAGAAATAATTGATCCGTCAACCAGAAAAAATATCACGAAGTTGGCGATCTAATTAAAGGAAGCCTATGTTATCGGATATCTTTACTTAAAGAATTGAGTTGGTGAATAACCTGAAATATTATTATGTTTTTTGCTTCTCTCAACTATCCAGATAAAAGTTAAAAATTCATTTTTTTAAGTATCTTATTAAAATGTTGCAGATTTTTTTTAAGGATGATTAAATAAACGTGTTAGTTTAAACACAATAGTTTTTCTTTATCGGTTTATTTAATAAATTAATTATTTAGTTATGTATATGCGTATAATATTTTTGCTAATGAACACCTTATACCTATCTATCTATCTAATCCGCATCTCTTGTAGAAAATCCTGAATCCGCATTAATCCTCAAATAGAAAAGACATATATGATTTTATAGGAGTTCGGCTCATATTGAAAAAATAAAAATAGGATACAATGCTTAGAGAAAGATATGCTTTCATTCGGAGAAACAGCTGATCTGTTAAGCAGAAAATAACCTTACATATAATAATAATAACTTTAAACTAATTAAGAAAGAAAAATGATAACATGAACATAGATTAAAGAAAGAAGTTGGCAGAAATAACACAATAATAATAAAATTATTTATAAAAAAAAAATTATTAATTAGAAATAATTGAAGGAAACACCAACACTACACAACAAGTTCCAAGCATTTATCTGCTATATACTAGGACATGGGAATGTTGAAAAAGAAGCTTTAGACAAGACTATCCTCCATAGGCCCAATCATTGGTACAGATACTTTGACGACATTTCGTTATTTGGGAGCATGGGAAAGAAAAATTTCTTTCTTTTCTCTCTCATCTAAATATCTTAATCGGAACATAAAGTTCACGGTGGAAATTGAAGAGAATGGAAAGCTTCCTTTCTTGGTTGTACTAGTACAAAGAAGAGGGATGGAACATTGGGACATACAGATTACCAGAAGAAAACCAATACCAATCTGTCGTTGAATGAGAGCTCACACATCATCCTGCACAGCAGGAAACACGCCATCAAGATAGCCGAGCCAATAGAGTTTCCCAAATTAAAAAATTCTCTTCGGAAAACTCTGCAACTCTCCAAGGATATAGGCAAATAACCATTATTTTCAATAAAGCCAAACAGCTCTCGTGTCAGGAAACCGGAAGAAATGGAGGTAAGAAGAGTGAAAAACAGGGCTGTTGAGTGAAAACCAGGGCTGCTCTCCCATATGTGCAAGGAATGTCAGAGAAGATCTGAAAAGGACAGTATAAGAAGTATACATGCAACAGATAGCAAAATGTCTGAAATGTTTCCCACAGTTTAAGGACAAATTTCCCAAAGTGAGGTGCATATATTCCTTGCAGCTTTGAGAAAAAATACATAGGACAGGCTAAAAGATTAGTCACAACGCAACCTAAACTATAAACACAACGAAATGAAAAAATCTGTACTACAGAACATTCGTTCAGAACTAGACATGCAATAAATGTTGAGGACACCAAAGACCTTGTCCAGGTAAGCAATAATTACGAACGTGTCGTAAGAAACGGAGTAGAAACGGCAAAAGAGGAAAATTGTTTAAATAGAGATAATGGACTCTATCTGAACTGAACGTGGCTACTTCTGCTCAAAGAAAAGAGAGAAAAAGAAAATGGAAAACTAATTAACTGCTTTCCAGATGATAGAAGACTGCAGCTTTATCGGGGATCATACAGATTACCAGAAGAAAACCAATACTAGTCTATAGTTGAATGAGAGCTCAAACATCATCCTGCACAGCAGGAAACGCGCCATCAGGATAGCCGAGCTAATAGAGTTTCCCAAAGAAGAAAATTGTCTTCGGAAAACTCTGCAACAGAACGGGTCCAAGGATATAGGCAAATAACCATTCTTTTCAATAAAGCCAAATAGCTTCCTCGTGTCAGGAAACCGGAAGAAATGGAGGTAAGAAGAGTGAAAACAGGGCTGTTCTCCCATATTTGCAAGGCATGTCAGAGAAGATTATAAAAATTCTACATCCCAAAGACCTCGTCACAACAGCCATATAGGATAGAAAATTAAGGTCCACCACAATCAACAGCCAGATACAAAAATGGAATGGGAAGCTAAGCCCCCATTCCACCACTGTCTGTTTTACACTATCCACACTGTTTTTTGCCAGTATTGTTTCAGGCATTACCGCCAATACAAAACATAAAAAAGGCAATTATGTTTTTTATGTTTAAAATTATGATTCAATATGAACAAAATTTAAAACATTTAAAATTAAAAACAAAATCATCTAAAGTTAATAATTACAATGAGCTACCAAATAGCTTTGTCCTTATTATATTGATGAAACATATATTTATAAGAAACCACTGAGGCGGTATAGAAGCGGGGGGGGTGACCCTCATTCCACTGCGACCTACAAATTGAGGTCTATTGTGGATCCCCTTAATGCGAGCCCTCCCTCGCTAGGGCATCCGCCCTCTCATTGCCCAGGAAACCCGCATGTCCCGGTACCCAGGCGAGTGTCAGTTCATTCCGAGTACCGACCTCGGTGAGGGCAAGTAGGCAGTCTCATACCAGTCTTGAGACTATCTTGGGGTGTGAGGAAAGTGCCTTCAGGGCTGCCTGACAGTCGGAGTATATGGCCACTCTTCTACCCACTATCCTTTGCCTTATAATCTCCCTAGTGCAGAGTTGTGACGCCACGACTTCAGCCTGAAAGACCGTGGCGTACTTCCCTAGGCTGGCTTTAATTTTAACTTTAGGCCTGCGCCCCCGTAGACCCCAGTCGGAGTTTTGGATCCATCTGTATACCAGATCGAGTTACCGAACAGGGGTGGGTCATAGCCCCATTCGCCTCTGCTCGGTATAACAATGTAGAATTTCCTTTCGAAAGAATACCTAGGAACCATCCTATCAGTTGGCATCCCAAGAA
>JAAEAF010005001.1:0-71125 GCA_011037195.1 Triatoma infestans | reverse complement strand
GGAGTATATACGTAAAGAGTGGAGATTTAAATAATAGTGACTAGAGACTTCTTTATAGCCGAAGAGTCTTAGTGTTCATATATTTTGAGAAAATATTTCACTTAACAAGGAGAAGCTCACCTCCCAGCCCAGATTAGGTCATAGCTCCGCAATTTGTAAATAGACCACTTAACGCGTGTATCGCTCTGTCATTCCAGTACCCTCCTGTGACAGAGGTGGTCAGTAATATGGTTTGATAATATCTTAGTTTTGGTTTTTTCTACTATTCTACTTTTAAATAAATAAATACTTTTAATTCTTGAGCTATGCTGTTCACATACATACATACATACACACATACACACACACACACACACACACACAGTGTAGTTGATATACACAGGGGACCTCAAAACGGATATTTCCGGTGAAAACTCGATTTCGAAAATTTGGGATGACTACAATACTTCCTCTTACTAGGAGTAAAAGATAGTAATAGCATTGAAGTTGATGCTATCTATATATATCGACATCAAACAAACTTTTGATCATGCGCCACGCCCAGTAATAGTGGAGACGTTTAAGGTGATAAGCTTGTTAAAGTGGTTCATCGATTAAGATTACCTTCATGGTAGAAAGTGCAGGATGAAATGGGCTTTGAACATTTTTACTTTCTCTTGCTCCGAGTAAGAGGAACTATTATGATCGTGGCAAATTTTCGATATCGAGTTTTCACCAGAAATATCTGTTTTGAGGTTCCCTGAGTCCAAAAAAGTGGTTTCTAGCAAATGGTCTGTGTGTGTGTGTGTGTGTGTGTGTGTGTGTGCGCCGTATGCATGATGCGAACAGCATAGCTCAAAAATGAAAAACCGTTGAATGTCCAAACTTGGTATTCCGTTTAGTAATCACTATGGGATCTGACAGTGGTTTCCTCAACCGGAAGTAACACTTTACTAGTTGGTTTTTTTACTTATTTCCGATTTTCTCAAAAACGGCTTCAGCGACTTTCTTGTAACTTGGTATATCAACTGGACATACAAAGAGCTACAAGTTTTATTTGAAAGATTTCTCGGAACAAATGCATTTAAGGGGACTTTTTGGGGAGGAGTGGGGTTACGGTTTCCTCTAAAGTGCTATTTCCGTTTATTAGACAATTCTGTCATCTAAATAATATTAATTAGAATTAGATGTCTTGTAGAAATTCAGAGTTGGTAAAAATTCTGATGATCGAAAGTTTGTTTATACTTTACCATTGTACTAAATGATTTTTTTCACTTTTTCGCGATTTTCTCAAACTTGGCTTCGACGATTTTCGTGAAACTACATCAATAAACTACGCATACAATGTTGTACAACTTTTATTTAAAAGTTTTCTCTGGGAAAATTCATTTAGGCCAATTTTTTGGGATAGGGAGGGGTAATTTTTTTTTCTAAAGTGCTATAATAGTTGATTATACAATTCTATCATCCAAACCAAATTAATTAGAAATAAATAGTTGGGCAAAATTCTAAGTTTCAAATAAATTAGTTAACCAGAAGTGCGTTTTTACTGAACAATTTTTTCAGTTTTCGACAAATTTCATTAAATTTGGTACACAAACTATAAAATTTGTCAGTTCTAATTTTGAGAATTGGAGTAAGAGAAAGTTGTGTGAGTTTTTCCGAATGGCGCATTCTCAATGTTATGGAACTGAATATTAAAAAAAAAAAACCATGTTATTTATTTTCAAAAGAAAAGTATTTAATTTCTTACGAGTATGATTTGAATAGACAAACCACTTGCCCGAGGGATTTAGGCATAACGTTGAGCCATGACCAATCATTCAAAATTCATGTAGCGGAGACGTGTATAAAGGCTTCTATAAGCTGCCTATAGGCTCTTTCTATAATTATTAATTAGGAATAAAATTATTATTCATAAATATAATATTTTTAATGTTTTTTTTTTTATTAGCTATAGTTTTAAATTTTTATTAAATATCGTATGTATAGCAAGTGTAGGGGTAGTGAACCCCCACTACTCATCCACACTAGCGAGTGAACCCCCACCACGCATCAGAGAGAAAGAGCCCCTCTCGAGAGAGAAGAGAGGAGAGGCCAGTTGGATATATAAACGAGAGACGGAGTCAAAAAAGGAAATTCTGTTCACAGTCTTACACTTCAATTGTACATATCGTTTAGCCACGTCAGTCTGTCTGTTCAGTTCTTGTAGTGTAAAGTATACAGTCCTTGGTAGTCAGTCATATACATATATATCAATTATATAGATCTTATACCGGGAAAAAGAGAAAAAAAAAAAGAAACACAAAAAAAGAAAGTACATTTAATTCGTCTACAACACAAAACAAACAAAATAATTATTCCACGAAAGTATAAATTATAGAATTTATACAACAAAATAAACAAAACAAAATAAATAAAATAAAATAAAAATATAATTAAATAAAATCAAAATCGACAAATATAAAATTTTAAACATCGACGAATATTGAATTATAAGATTTAAACATACAATCAACAAGCATCAACGAAGATTAATAAAACACTAAATTAAATCATCTTGATTCAAAGGATCTTCCATGGGATAGGTACATTATCATTTCTTCCATAAATTGCTTCTTTTTCATCATGCATTTGCATACATTATCACTTCTTTGATAAATTCTTTTTTTTCACTTTAACAAATTTATTTTCTTCTTTTTCTAACATTCCCTTCTATTTAATTAATTTGCCTAAACACACACAAATTATTAAGGTTCCTAGAAACAATGGTATATAAATAAATATATGTGTTTACAGCAAAAAAAAAAAAAAAAATTATATATTTTATTATATCATGTCATACCATCACTCAATTATATAATTTTCTATCAATTATTTTAAGTATGTATTAATTTTTAAATTTTACTCTGCATCTTTTTACATCACATTTGTTTATTAATTATCTACTTCTATAATTGTGATATTTATCAAAAATCTTTTTCAATTGTATAATTTTCAATGAATTTTAAATTTATGTAGAATCAATCTTGAAATTTTATTTGTATTCATATTCTATTTCTTAGAGTCATCTTTAAAAATGAACAGTTGTTTATAGCCATTAGTTTTGTTACATCTGAATAATTATTAGAAGATATTTTAACAATTTAATCAAATCATTATTAATTGTTTATAATCATTACTTAATTAGGAAATAATTTTTTTTAAAATTTATACCATAATCGTGACGTTTTTGATTCATCTGAAAATTTTTAATTGTTTATAACCATAAGTTTCATTACATGAAAATCATTTCTAATTTTATATCGAAAATGAATCATGAATTTTTTCAATTGTTTAATACTTATAGACAAGCGAGAATATTTAAAAAAAAAAACAGAAACAAAAAAAAAGTTTATTTAATCATTATTGTACCTTAGATTTAGTCAATTTTTATGTTCAATTTTATATTCAAATTTTTAAATTTCCAAATTTCTAATTTTATATCGAAAATGAATCATGAATTATTTCAATTGTTTAATACTTATACTCAAGCGAAAATATTTATTTAATCAAAACAAAAAAAAAAAAATAAATTAATCATTATTGTACCTTAGATTTAGTCAATTTTTATGTTCAATTTTATATTCAAATTTTTAAATTTCTAATTTTATATCCAAAATGAATCCATGATGCACATAAATTCAGCAAAACTCCTTGTAAATATAATTCTAACTCTTACATGATACTTAGTAACGGATTTACCAAGTATTTCAATAACATAAACAATTGACAAAATAAAAACAAAATGTAAATAATTTTAAATTTTCAATGGCATCTGGATTGCAAATATAAATAATTAATGGATCTCTTAATATTTCTAAACTAAAAATGCAGATCCAATATCATGTATTGAAATTATTAGTTTTCTTTTCTCAAATTATGTTAATGACCAATCATGTAAATATTGTTCTTTCAATGTACATATTTAAATTACTGCCAAAGACTGCTCAAAATTTAAAAAAAATCTCTATGACAGACTTGACATAGCCGCATGCTAGCCACATATGCTACAAATTTAGCAGCATCAACATCATCGTTTCAGCCAAGCTACCAACGCTAATTTTTCGCCAACGAAAAATTACTTCAGGAGGGGGGATGATGTAGGGGTAGTGAACCCCCACTACTCATCCACACTAGCGAGTGAACCCCCACCACGCATCAGAGAGAAAGATCCCCTCTCGAGAGAGAAGAGAGGAGAGGCCAGTTGGATATATAAACTCCGCCATAGCCGGTCCCAAGCCCGGTTGAGAAAGGAGGAGGGAACGATGCATCCTGATTGGATCAGAACACCGGATCGTCTCAGGGAGTAGGTGGCAAATCTCTATGAATACCACTGAAGCATCAGGGCATGCGTAGTAGCCCCAAGAGAGCAGTCCTCTCACTACGCTAGAGTACTGCGGGCCAATCCCTCGCATACTCGAATCAAAACCGATTAAAAGAAGTAAGCAAAACAATGCCGGACTGAATTATAAGGCAATGACTTGGCGTGGAAACGGATCTATTAAGTATGCTACATGGAACGTGAGAGGACTGAGCGGAAAGGAGGTAGAGTTGGTGGAGGAAATGAGGAAAGTGTCAGCAGAAATAATAGCACTGACAGAAACCAAAAAGAAGGGCACAGGTTGTGTGGAGGTCGCTGAAGGGTATATTCTGGTTTATTCAGGAGTACCGATGACCGAAAGAGCGAAAGCAGGAGTAGGTTTTCTAATATGTAAAGACTTTGCTAGCCAGATCGAAAGCTGGAAATGTGTCAATGAAAGAATCGCAGTTCTGAAAGTGCTGCATTCTAGAGCAAAAGAAAAACACACCTTAATTGTTGCGTATGGGCCAAATGAAAGTGAAAATTCAGAAGTAAAGGACGTTTTCCTTGACACTCTCCAAAAGACAGTGGACGATGAGGACGGCGACCTTGTGCTGATGGGCGATATGAACGGTAGAGTTGGTAGGTGCCAGCTTGGATACGAGAGAGTTCTTGGCCCACATGGAGAAGCTACCAGAAATGACATGGGGAAAAGATTATTAAATTTTTGTGTTGTAAATGACCTAGTTGTACTGAATACTAAATTTGCCCATAAAGAAATACATAAGTTTACACGAGTGGAACCTTCGAAGAATGAAAAGTCAATAATAGACTATGTAATAGGGCGTAGAAGTATGCTAGCAAAAATAAGAGATGTTCGTGTCAAAAGAGGGCCGGAAGTCGGGAGCGACCATTACATGCTAACTGTCAACATAGGGTATTCTGCAACTAAAAAGAAAAGGAAAAAACACAAAAAGATGGTAGTGGAAAAAATAAAAGTATTCAAATTAAAAACAAAAACTGCTCAAGAAGAATATGCTGGAAAAGTAGCACAGAAGAGAGAATTATTAGAAGCAAAGCAGCATACCGACGACCTAGAAGAAGCATGGGCAAATTTTAAGGAAACAATAATCAAAGCAGCGGAAGAGATTTGCGGAAAGAGTAAATGTGGAAAAAATAGGAAAATAACTAGATGGTGGACAGAAGCTCTAAGAGAAGAAGTAAAGAGAGAGAAAGTGCTCTGGAAACAATACCTAGGTAACAAATTTCAGGAAAACTATGAAAGGTACAAAACGCAGAGGGTTTTGGTTAAGGAGTTGGTATTGAAAGAAAAGAAGAAAACATGGAAAGAATTTGGAGATTTTATAGAAGAAAATTCGAAAACAAACCAGAAACTATTCTACAAAGTGCTAAAAAACCTACGAAAGAAGGGAGAATGCCCTATAAAGTTTTTAAAAGGAAAAGACGGAAAGATAATTAGAGATAGCAAGCAAATAATGGACAGATGGAAGCAATACTTCCAGGAGCTTTTGGTGGGAGCAAATAGTACAGTGGGAGAAGAGGATGCGGAGGAAGAGAGAGAAAGTGAAGGAGAGGTAGATGAAGACTTTATAGAGAAAGAAGAAATGTGGAACGCCCTGGAAAAGATGAAATTGGGGAAATCAGCTGGCCACGACGGGATAGCCCCTGAAATGCTTAGATACATGGGAGAAGCAGGAGAAGATTTGCTATTTAGAGTGTTCCAATTAGCCTGGCAAAATAAGAAAGTACCTACAGACTGGGAAAAGTCCATCATAGTTCCTATCTATAAAAATAAAGGAGACGTCAGAGAATGCTCTAATCACAGAGGCATTTCTCTGCTAAGTGTTCCTGGTAAAGTTTACTCGCGCATTTTGGAGATGAGATTGCGTAAGGAAGTAGAACCCCTGCTAGAGGAGGAACAATGTGGTTTTCGACCAAACAGGAGCACTCAAGATCTAATATTCACAGTTCGCCAAATAGGGGAAAAAGCCATTGAATATGATAGACCCCTATTCCTCTGCTTTATTGACCTCGAAAAAGCTTTTGACAGGGTACCTTGGAAAAAACTGTGGAACGTTTACAATAGAAATGTGAACAAAGCACTAATCTGCAGAATCAAGAGTTTTTATAAATCGTGCAGAAAGTACGTAAGAACATCTAATGTATGCTCCTCAGAATTCTGTACTAAGATGGGTGTCAGACAAGGCGACATTTTGAGCCCACTGCTGTTCATATTGCTAATGGATGATATAATGAAATGCTGCAAGGACCATACCAGTACTACGCACTTTGGGTACTGGAAGCTTCAGCCAGTATGCTTCTCACACTTCGCGTTTGCCGATGATTTAGTTCGCATCGCGGACAGTAGAGATAAACTCCAAGAAAATGTAGAAATCTGGACGCGGGAACTTGAGAAAAGAAATATGGCAATAAGCTTAGATAAAACCAAGAGTATGGTTTTATCCAGATCACCAAACATAGAAGTCAGCATCATGGTAAAGGGTCACCAAATCGAACAGGTATCCTCCTTTAAATACCTCAGGGTAAAGATTAATGCCGCGGGCAAGATAAGAGAGGAATTAAACCAAAGGTTAAATGCCGCTGGTAAGATTTATTACGCCCTAAATAGAAGCTTTTTAGGAAAAAACGAAGTCTCTAAAGAGACCAAATTGGCGGTTTATAAGTCAATATATGTTCCTATCCTCACTTATGGAAGCGAATCTTGGGCCCTCAAAGAAAGCGAAAAGAGCCGCATTCAGGCAACTGAAATGCGTTATCTTAGGAAAGTCGAGGGTAAAACCAGGAGAGACAGAATTCGGAATATTGCGATACGAAACAGTCTTAAAGTTGAACCCCTTACACAAATCGTGAACAGAGGTCAATTAAGATGGTTCAGACACGTAAACCGAATGCTGGAAAACAGGATACCGTGGAGAGCACTCGAGGCAAGACCCACGGGAAAAAGACCGAGAGGAAGAAGAAGAAGAACCACGTGGAAGGTTTGTATAAAAAAGATATTAGGTGCCAAAGGAACCAGCTGGACTAAGGCTAAGGCTTTGTCGAAAAACAGAGAAGAGTGGCGGAAATTTTGCAAACCACCCTCTAATTTTGCAAACACCTTCGGATAGATAAGAGGACTAGAATAAGAAGAAGAAGAAGAAGATTTGAAACCATTTTGATGCTTAAATTTTTCTATATATGATTTTTATTTTTCAATTCAATTTATTTGTTGCATGGGCATAGCCCTATACAAAAGAGTTGCTGAACCAATCAAAATACAATTAAAAGAACTTAAGTACCTTATGAATATTAATAATTATAATAGGCTTATAGAATTTTTATAAGTAAAATAACCAAATGAAACAAAAATCATATACTTCTGTAGATGATCGAACTAAATAAATGCATTAACTGCTTCCTATCAGAGTTTGAGTTCATCAGAATACCATAATCTTCATTTAAAATAATGTTTGCTTTGTGTGTGTGTAACAGAATATATCAAAAACAAAAATCACTAAGTTTGGAAATTTAGTATTCCGTTGCGATACTATCATTGCATCTGATGAGAAGGTTTTGGGAGCCAATAACCGGTAGTAATAATAATAATAATACTTTATTTCAAAAAGAAATTATAATAGAAACATAAAAATGAAAAAAGTATTCTACGGCAATGGTAAACCGTCTGCCGGAGGTTGATATACATATATAAAATAACAATTACAAATTGTTATATAAATTGAATAAATATTTAAAGACAAGAACTGCTGATAAAGGAATACAAAAGTTGAGAAAAAAAAAAGAAGAAGAAAAATAATAATACAAATAAAATAGTAATAATACACAGAAAAAAGAAAGTTATTCACTTAAATTAAATGATTTTTTTTTCTTTTTTAAATAAAAATATATGAAATAAACTAAATATAAAAAAAAAAAATAAACTAAATATAAAAAAATAAACTAAATATTAAAAAATAAACTAAATATAAAAAAAAAAATAAACTAAACATATGAACTACTATGAATTACTAAGTACATTTAGTTATAACAGAAAGAACCTGAATAGTATAATATAAAAAGAGCTCAATCAAAATTAAATTCCATAATTAAATTATATCTATATTGCCAGGCGTGTCTCGCAAAATTAATAATCCCAATGCAGTTTTCACCATTGAGCATCAATATTAACTCCGGTCTAGATAATTTGCCGCAACCAACATAAAGCCTACGTATCTCGGAGAGAATGGAACAGTCTGCCAAAAAGTGGTAGACATCCTCCCTCGCTCGAGAGTTACATAGCGAGCACAAGGAGTTACTTCTCTCAACCCAAGGGATATAATTTAAATAGAGTAGCTCACCACGAAGTCTGAATAGCCAACCAAGTTGACTAAGCGTTAGATTCGTTGAGTTGGACATCAAGCTACAAGGCTTGACAGAATAATCCAACTCTTTATACAATAAAAACCTCGTAGAGCAACGAGCCAACTCCACACACTCCTCAAGATGGTGAACCCCTATTCTTTGTACGATGGCCGTTAGTTGCGTCCGCCAATTAGACATATTTGCAATGGATGAATCAAATGCACAAGAGTAGCGCTGAGCTAAGGAAGACCAATGCTTAAACCAAGAAATTTTATTTTTAATAATCTCCAAAGCCAATATTTTGGGAAGGCGATAATCGGGCAAGTTAAGAATTCTGAGACAGTATCTAAAATGTAGAGAAAAAGTAAAAACTTTAATAAGAGTTGTGGACGTTTCAATAGGAAGCATATAATTAGGGGTCACTGAAGGCAATCTGAAAACTTTTTTAATAAAAAATCTTTGAAACTTTTCTAATTCTTCATACCTTTGAAAGCCCCAGACCTGACAGGCATAACAAACCACGGTACGAGAAACTGCATTAAAAAAAGTATATTTAGCCGAAGGCGGGACTGAATTATTTGCGATGAAATCGGACCAAAACCTGTTGACCCCGAATTTGGCCGAAGAGATTCTATCTTTCAAGTGTGAAGTCATAGATAATCGGGTAGACAGCAAAACACCCAGATATTTATACTGATTAACAACTTCCACGGGTGAACCCTTGTAAAGCCAACGTTCAGAAGAAGCAAGTCTACCTCCCTTCCGAAATACCATAATTTTAGATTTTGTTAAATTCAAGGATAAATTCCAGAGATCACAATAAGATTCTAAAAGTTTAATATTTCTTTTGAGAGTAGTAGGGTTATCCGCTAAAAGCACCACATCGTCGGCATACATTAATATCTTGAATGCGACTCCACCTATACGAACACCACCTTCAAGGGCCAGAGGTAAGTCGTCCAGAAAAAGCGAGAATAATATCGGACTGAGTAGGCAGCCCTGACGAACCCCACAAGTGACTCTGAAAAAGTCAGAAATGCCATCTTTGTACCTAACAGCAGAAGACGCCTGGGCATATAAACTTTTCAAAGTATTGATAAATTTGGACGAAACCCCAAGATTAAAGAGCTTCAAAAATAGTGAATTGTGATCTACAGAATCGAAGGCTGCTTTTAGGTCTACAAAAAAACAATACAACTTACCCCCTGGTCGCATAAATTTAAGCTTAATTATATTGGTTAAAACAAACAAGTTGTCAATCGCGGAGTAACCACGTCTGAAACCAGACTGGAATTCACTTAAAAGGGAGTTGTCTGTAACAAACGATTCCAGACGACGTAGCAAGAGACCAGTGAATATTTTAGCAACTGCATCTAAGCAAGAGATTCCTCTATAGTTACTTATTTCATTCACATTACCCTGCTTGAAGAGTGGGAAAATAATAGATCTACCAAAAGAAGGTGGGGTAGCTTCAAAATCATAAATTCTATTGAAGAGTGATAACATTTGGGAGTGAAAAACCTCCGGGGAATTTTTGAAAAACTCATAGGTAACACGATCGAAACCGGGTGCCTTATTATTTTTTAAGTTCTGAATAACTGCATTTAATTCCTGGAGAGAGAAGGGGGAATCAAGAGCATAAGAATGAATCAAGGGTTGGGCATATAATACAGTAGAGGAGGGAGGTGGTGGATTAAGTAAACTTTTGAAATGGGTAACTAATTCAGTGACAGAAATTTTAGAACTACAAATGAACGATTTCCGTTTAAAGTGAGAAACAAGATTCCAAAAATCTGTTGAGCATTTAACTGATATAAACTGTTCAGTAAGCGACTTAAAAAATTCTTTTTTCTTTTCTAAACAGATTAATTTATATGAATAATTAGCGGCCAGATACGCTTTTCTAACTAATTCAGAATTAGAATTACGAAATAAATTTAAGAGAGCAAAGGATTTTTTTCTGGCTCGAAAACAATTACCATCAAACCAACTCATCTTACGAACTGATCTAATGAAATCAGAGCAACCTGGGATATGAGGATAAGAACATTTAATTAAATCCACTAGAACAGTTAAAAATTCATTATTACAACTAGGAAAAGAAGAAATACTATTTACATTAGTTTCCAAAGTTTTTTTAAAAATTTCCGCATCTCTCTCGCGCCAGATCAACTGAGGTAATAAAGGTAAAGTGTCATGATTAGCAGTGGTAGACAAAGTTAGAGATAAAACTATTGGGAGATGATCTGAGAAATTAAGAGATAATACTCCGAAATTAAATATATTGGAGATAAAATCCAGGGGGACGCAACACAGATCATTGACTGAGCATCCCATACTTCCAATAAAGGTATAATCTCCTTGAAGATCACCCTGAAATCGCCCATTTAAAATTATTAAATCTAGACTATTGCAAAGATCTATAAATTTGCAACCTTTTCCATTAAGAACTTTATCCTTTGAATTTCTCATATGGCGACAATTGGGATTATTAATCAACAAATCACCTGGCAATTCCTGTGAGGAACCCACTCTCACATTGAAATCTCCCATTAAAATAAATTTAAGATTACAATCAATTCTAGGAAATTAGACAAGTAAGAAAAATCTTCTTCCCAAGCGTTCAAATATACAGGCAACAAAAATATTTCAAAATTTGTGTTTTTAATTCGTATTAAGTCAACACCATCTAGTTTACAATAATTAATAAGAGTATTAGGAAAAGAGCTATTTTTAATACCATATACCCTTCCACCCATAGGTCTTCCGAATTTAGAAGACCTAGTAGCAGAAACCCAAAGTAAATTATAATTAGAAAAGAACTTCTCATAGAAATCAAATTTTTTTTCTTCTACAAAAGTTTCTAACAGAATAAAAATATCGTATGTTCTTAATGAATTCAAAAAATCAACATTTACAATTTAGCTTTTTAAACCGCAGATGTTGTATGAAATAATAGACAAGGAATGAATATGCTCAACAATACAGTCTGGGACATGCCGACAGACGGTTACATCTCATCCATCAATTTTTCCAGAAGTGCTGGGGATGACCTTAGGTTGAACAACTCCCTTCACCGAAGCAGAAGTACGGGAGAAGCAATCACGTGGCAGAGCATTCGAAGAAACTGCAGACAAGAAAGAGGAGATGTCAAAGCCCACAATATCCTTGAGCTTATCCGCACCATTTTCCGAGCCAAATTTCAAACCATTCACCTGACAAAAATCAAAACGATGAGAATCGATGTAGAGACGATCATTAACCACTGTCACTTTTAATGAACTTTTCAAGCGTAATAGTTCTCTGCGAATTAACAGAAGTTTAGATCTTTTTCTGCGAACATTCTCTGAAAAGTCATGGTGTAATATAAAACCAGAATTTTTCAGTTTTTTAGTAGATCTCAAAACTGCTAGTTTATCACTATAACGTGAAAACGTAACCAAAAGAGGCCTGTTTTGGGTCCCTCTTGGACCAAGTGAAAAAACTTGAATATTCTCTACTATGATCTGCACCTGCAAAACTTGGTGACAGAATTCGGAAACTAAATTGTTTAGATTATCTTCGGGATTGTACTTCAGACCCCTAAATATCAAGTTATTTCTGCGGCAACGATTGTCTAAGTTATCCAAGAAATCGATATTTCTTCTACTTGAGGCTTTTAGAACCTCCATCTCGTTCCTCAGCTTCTGGTTTCTTCTTTAAGAGACACAATCTCAATATGTAAAGCATTGACTTCTTCTTTGGAAGCTAGAGCTGCGAGTTTATCATCCAACAAACTATTCATAAGTTTTGCCATAGAATCCATGAGTTGTGACATAGACACACCAGATAGAAGGAGAGAGGAATTATCAGACATTGTAGAGAACACCACTGGTTCTTTCTTAGCAACTTTCAATTCTAGTTCAGGCGAACTTCTAGCACATTTAATTCTAGAGTTATTACAGCGAGGTTCAGAAGTAAAATCCTCTTGTGACATAAAAAGGTGAATAACGTAGAAGCAAGAAAAAAGTAAAAATTATTAAAAATAAATTCCACTGGAAATGGTATAAAACTTTAAAAATAAAAAAAAAATGATTAATTCTAATGCAGTTGCAACTTAAATTTAAATTTAAATACTTGTATACAGTGCTGCCAACAGAAGGTAGTTAATAAGAAAGTCAGTCTTATCAAAAGCAGTTGAACAGATGACCGTGAATAGAGACAGAAGTAGAAGAGTGAGTGAGATAGAAACTGTTCTCCCACTCAAAGATTTTAAACTGCACTTATTTACTTACAGACTGTTTGTCACTAGCCAGTCCCCACTACTAGGGTCCAAATTCTGATTTACACAAAATGTACTTTTTATTTAATAAACTAGAATGATTAAATAAACACTTTCTTCTGCTAAAAAACACAATCAATCACTTGGAAACTATTAAAATCAAAAAGTATGATATACGATATACAAAAAAAATATCAAAAAACTTCACAAAAAATTGAAATAAACAGCAGCGAAAACAATAGATGTGCACTGTTCGAAAGCAAAACATCAACTCCGGTACATTATATATAGTAAAGGGGTACAACCCGCCCAAGGTGGGAGGGCGCACGGTGGTGATGCGGAGTATCCCCAGCAGCCGGCTAAACTGCAAACTGATCTGCAAGCTGTGGCCGAACGCCTAGCTGTACCATTTCAGGTCACTTTAGTCAGTATTTACCTGCCAGAGGTGATCTGGAGAATCTGCTCTCGCAGCTCCCTTCTCCGGATTGTCGATGGGTGATTCTAATTCTCACAAAACCTGGTGGGGGTCAATTCGAACTGATGCTCGAGGCAGAGCTCTTGAGGAGATTATAGGTAATAGCAATATGATACTCCTCAATAATGGTACAGCTACATATTTATGCACACTCAGGGCGCTTTAGTGCTATTGAGTGTTGCCACAACCCACCATATGCCGTACGCTTGGAATGGACCACCTAGATGATTTGTACCATAGTGATCACTATCGAATCCTAGTATCGAACTCCATCTCTAGGTCAAATTTTGTAACGCCTTGGAGATACGATATCAAAAGCACAAATTGGCCTGCGTATTCCGCTAGAGTAGTGGCACCATCCCTTACAGGACATGTCACTCTCGATGCAAATAATTTTTAAGAAGTGACCAGGAATTATACAAGTGGCCAGGGATTCAATACCGCGAGTTGGTGGGAGAGTCGTAAGACCCCCCCCGTCCCTTGGTAGACCCCGGAGTGTAAAGTAGCTAAAGCAGCCAAAAAGCAAGCTCTTAGGGTTAAAAGGTACCCGACGGAGGACAACTTAATACAATTCAAAAGACTAAGAGCCAGGGAGAGGCGTATAATTAAAAAAGCAAACGAGAAACCCTCACTTCCTACGAGTCCGAGATTTCTTCATCGTCGACACTAAAGGAGGTGTGGGATAAAGTAGGAGCCCTCTCTGGTGGACGCAGAACCCCATCGATACAGCTCTAAAAATTAATGATGTCGCCGTCACCGAGCCAGGAGACGTGGCTGAGGCCTTTGCCAGGCACTTCGCGCAAGTGTTCAGCAATTAAAATTACTCGGCCGAATTCCTCCGGCGAAAATGTGACGTGTAGCAACAGCCACTCGACTTTGACACCGCCATCAATGACGCTTGAAATGAACCGCTGACCACCCATGAATTAGAAAATGCGTTAACTTAATGTGAAGATATTGCTCCAGGGATTGATGGGATCCCGTATGCTTTCGCAGATACCGTTCCACGTTGGATCAAATGAGCCAACCCGAGGTCCACGTGCAAAACGCATGTGAGAGCATGTGCTGGCCGTGTTCTTTGACCTTGAGAAGGCTTATGATACGACGTGGAGATATGCGATTCTGCGGAAGTGTCACGAATGGGGGTTGAGAGGGAAACTGCCGAGGTTCCTCCGTGGCTTTTTTTAAAGTCGGGAAGGTTTCGAGAGCGCCTTGGGTCGGTCCCTTCAGACCCACATTCTCTTGAGACTGGTATACCTCAGGGATCGGTATTAAGTGTAACATTGTTTACGCTGCGGTTATTTGCCGAAGTTGTAGCAGACCAACTCCAGGTTCTTTATATGTTGACGACCTCGCCATTTATTTATCAGGGCGTGCTTAGTGAAACCCTACAACAGGCAATAGACAGATTGGTGAAGAGGCTTCTGAAACGGGTTTAAATTCTTCAACACTAAAACAGTATCTACATTTCTGTCGCCTAAGGAAGGAGCATAGCTCCCCCATTTTATTCCTCAATATAGAAAAAGTATCCGTTTCCTAGGTCACATATTCGATACTAAATTAATCTGGCAGGATCATATAGACTATACATGTAGCAAGGAGAACCCTCGATATTTTGAAAGTCAGTGGGATAGGATAAACGAAAAATTAAAAGATATTAAACCACGTGTGCGAAGTGGTATGATCGAGAATTACCCGCTGCATGAATCAGTGATTCTAACAAGGCTGAGGATTGGTCATACACGTGTGACCCATGGGCACCTCCTTATTGGTGGGAGAAGGCCGAGGTGCCCTCGTTGCCGAGAAAGGCTGACAGTGGCGCACGTGTTGGGAGGGTGTCAAGTACTGCTCACACAGAGAGAAAGAGTATGCCTGCCACATGACAAGCGCGTTGTATTACAAGAGGGTTTTCGTTATATAAGGAGGCTATTCGATTATCTGAAAGATATAAATTTATATAACAACATTAGGTTAGTAGCTAGGTTAGGCAAATCTGGGTGAAGGAATATCAAGTACTTCACCGATTAGGTTAGTTATTTTAAAGGGGAAAGGAATATCGAATACTTTCCCCTTCGTGTATATGCTTAGTATGATTGTATTCATTAGTGTGAATGTATTTGTTAGCGTGAACGGTTTTATAGCGTGAATGTATTTATTAGTGAGAATGTATTTATCAGCGTGAATGTTTTTATTAGCAAGAATGCTGTCTATATAAATGGTTAGGTTAGTTTTTATCTTTTGTCATGGGGTTGAAAGAAAATTTATTAAACTATTTCAACCCCTTAGGTTTAGTTTAATTTAGGATCAGCCTATTATAGAAGGTGCAGAAATATATGTAGTGCACCCCTCAAATAGTTTGTTCAATAGCCTCCTTAACAAAGTTATATATCTGAATATCTATGAAAATTACAAGATCAAATAGAAAATAATGATGCTTTTGGCTTTGATCCGAGTCCCGTAAAAAACAAGTTCTATAAATTAAGGGATGACACAGTAATATTCCACACTCTCCCACGTCGACTAGATCGGTGACATAAGTAGGGAAGTGTGGGAAGAAAATTAACAACCAACGGCTCCACCCTACATTGCTGAGGAAAGTATTGTGATGGCTGCCAAATAAGGTACTGGTGTCATCCCAGCTCGAGAGGCCACAGATTGGGAAGATGTGTAGCACGAATATGGGGCATTAATGACCAAAGCTGTCGATGCCCCTCCCCACAAACAATAATACTTTATTAATTAAATGATTACAATTCATACATCGAAAGAAAGATTTACAGAGTACTTATCAATATGGATAAACATCCTCAGCCAGAGTCGTTAATAGAAATGAAAAAGAAAAGCAAAACTTAAGTAATTTATTAGAAATAAAAAAAAACAAACAACTAAAACTGGAATTAATTGAAATATATAAATACAAAGTATATGTAGGTATGAAAAATAGAAAATTAGGTTATTAGGGTATTAAATTATGAAGGTAAATCAAAGTTGAATTCCTGTATCAGTTCGTAGCGTTAAGCATTTTTTTGAGGGCGAGGCAATTATTATCATTCAGCAGAGCTATGAGGTAAGGTCTTGTCAAAGACTTTCACCAAGATAAAGAATGAGCATTAATTCAGAGAGAATACTAAATTCTGCTAAAAAGTGGAAGACATTTTCCACAGACCTACAATCACACAAAGAACACAGTGTAACATCCATCTCTATCCAAGGAGTGTAGTTAGAAACAGCAATTCACATCTGAGTTTAAATAGCCAGCGAAGTTCGACTGAAGTTAAACCACAACAGTTATCATTTACTAAACTAAACACTGAGTTAAAATGTTGGTTCAACTCTATATATAATGAAAAGTGTGTAGACCCCTCAAGAATCTGGCGTGAATCACTCATACGACTTTCAATTACTGCATCATATTGTTCTAATTGATAAATTTTATTCGAACTTGAAATTTTTACTGTTTATTGCCTTCAGTGCTATTCAGATGGGGAGGCTCATATTATACTAAAAGGGAACCAAGATGTCTTAGCTCCCCAGGATATCCCTGAAATAAATTTTTCAAGAGAAACTTTCAAGTAAAAGTGATAGACCTACAACTTGTCTAATGTGTGAGCCTTTTTCGAGAAAACTGATAAATCTATTCAGTAAAGTGATCGTTCGAGTTGGACGATTTCGAGCGATAACTTCCTATGAATTAGCTTTCATGCCAAAACGTAATTTCAACAGCTTCTTGCAACTTTTTTTTAAATTATGCTGTTCAACTCAAAATTAACAAAAACTCAAAATCCCTCTCTCTCTTTCTGTGTCTGTGTATGACTCTCTCCCTCTAAATAAACAGTTTTCTCATATTCAGTAGACATCAAAATAAGTACTTCCGTTTATGATACGATTACAATACTTCATCTTACATAAGTAAAAGCAAATAATTGCTCTTGGAATAGTAAGAGAATGTGAAAACTCTCGGATATTAAGAAAATTGTCCTATTTAGATAAGCTGAATGTATTCACGGATGTATTGACGTCCTGAATAGTTTGTGACCGTAGGTTTGAGCTTCCTGCGATTGTTAGGTTTATGAGTAATCTGTTCATGCATATGAACAGGACACGAACACAGTATTTCGATCCATGGTCTCGTCCAGTGAAAGACCAACGCTGCCTCAGCCATTTTTCAGCTTGAAAATCATTCAGAATTTAACTTTCGGAGTGCTGAAGAAAAGTGCAGAAGGATACATTTTAGCACATTACTTACTAACTAGCTAAATATTGTGAAATATTATTACTACTGGCGGGACAGAAGACGAGAAATTATATCCATCAACAACGCGTTCTACATACATAGTTGCAGAGTTTTAGTTAGTTAATAACTACAGTTGATGTGAATGAATTAATTGATGGTAATTAAAGGTTATATAGGTTTGGCATATTTTATTGATTTAGCGGAAAGTTTGTTCAACAACAGCAAATACAGATACACTCTGGAGAGATCATTATTGGAAGGTAATTAGGGTATAAACGATAAATCAGGATGGCATGTGGCTTATACAGTGATGTGTTTGTATGTATGTTTGTTTGTGAGTTACTGTGTTGGCAGTATGGCACTGCGTGTTTGCTGCGGCTTCACGGCCCTTTCGCGGTCTATACCTCTGCGGCCATCAAACTTGCACATATCTAGGGAACTGGTGCCTCCTGCACCACTACCTGTGTCTCAGACTGTCTACTGATCGTTTAGTTAAATTTACACGCACAAATATCGTCACCCATCAATTACCACTGTACTGATGTTTTGTTTAAACAATAAATCACCAGCAGACATCTATGTTCAGTATACAGTTCACGCCCAGTGTGCTAATGCTGACTTAATGTCACTAAATACTACTTAATGCAGACAGAGATCACAATGGAATTCTCCATTTTGCGCGCAAAATTTATCTCGTAAAGATATATAATAATAATAAGAAGAAGAAGAAGAAGAAGAAGAAGAATAACAGCCTTTATTACCAATTGATTATAAAATGTACACAAAATACTACTTGGAAATAAACTTAAGACACAAATAAGCAAATAACTCTTTAAAATGAAAAATAATTCTTACAATTTGATAAAAAAAAATCACTAAACTGAAATAAAACCTAAAATAAAAGAAAACAAAATAATTTGATTGGTAACTAGGCCCATCTTAGGGCAAACGCCTCTCCTTGTTTCTTCCAACCATTCTTGTTTTGTGCTGCCCTGCTCCACAGTACCCCACAAAATTTAGCCAAATCGTCATTCCACCTCAAGAACTGTCTTCCTCTTTTCCTTGTTTTATCCAAAGGGATCCATTCTGTTAATATCCTCGCCCAGTTATCCACCCTCATCCTGGCCACGTGACCTGCCCAATCCCATTTAAGCAATAATGCCCCTTTCACCACATCCGTTAATCCGGTTAATCCTTCTAATTTCAGAATTCCCAATTTTTTTCTTATTCCCAGCATACTCCTTTCCATCGCACTCTGAGTAGCTCTAAGTCGGCACTTAGCTCTCTTGGTCAAGGCCCAGATCTGCGCTCCGTAAAGAAGGGAGGGGAGGATACACGCCTCAAATACGGCGCTCTTTAACTGGATGTTCATTCTGCCTTTAAATACAAATTTGAGGCTCCAGAATCTTTTCCAGGCTGTGGCAATGCGTCTCTTTATTTCTTCCAGAGTGCCACCACTGAATGATATGAGCTGACCTAGGTAAATAGTGCTCTCAATCCATTTCAATTTAGAGCCTTCAAGATACACATCCCCAGCACCATTATCGTTAGTCATTAAATAAGTCTTCTCCTCATTTATCCTGAGTCCAGCTTCTTTCCTCTTTCACTTAGTTCAATGATCATATATGAAAGCTCTTGCAGTCATTCTGGAAATAGTACCACATCGTCTGCAAATCGGAGATTTGAAAGAAAAATGCCGTTAATTTTTATTCCTTTTCCGTCCCATTCTAAACCTCGGAAAACCTCTTGAAGAACACAATTAAAGAGGATGGGAGATAAAGGATTTCCTTGTTTATCTCCTCTCTTTACAGGAAAGTCCGGCCCAGTTTTGTCCAAAACTACCCTTATACCACTGGGCAATATTCCCATCAACCTCCTGGCTTATCAGACTTTTGATTAAAAACGAGTGGTTAACCATATCAAAAGCCTTTTTGTAGTCAATAAAGCCCATTTAAATTTTCATCTGATACTCTCTAGTTTTTTCTATAACCATGTTTAATGTATGAAGGTGGTCAATAGTGGAGTAACCACTTCTAAACCCTGCTTGTTCAGATGGTTATTGAGCATCTAGGCTTCTTTTGATCCTAGTTTCAATTGCCTATACCAGCAGTTAAACTACTAGGTCTAAAGTTATTAATATCAGAATAACTTCCTTTCTTGTGAATAAGAATTATATCTGACATCTTCCACTGCCTTGCTATCTCCTTCGTTACTATTATCTTGTTAAATAACTCTGTTAATGGTACAACTAATGACTGCGAGGAGAATTTTAATAATTCATTTGAGATTTTATCCCGATTAGTTACTTTTCCCATTTTTAATTCCTTTATAATACAGCTAATTTCAATATCCAGAAAAAAAGGAAAGTTAAAGGTGGCATGCTCAATATTCGTACCCAGACTACATTCAGACTTATCTTCATATAAATTTTTATAGAATGTTGTTGCTATCTGTATTATATCTTTTCTATTAACCCTTGCCCTGCCGTTTGTATTTTGAAGAACTGGTATTAGAGTTTTAGCTGTGGATAAGTAAGATCTGGCTTTTTTAATTGCTACTTCATTCTTTAAAAGGATTTCAACTATCGTGTTATAAATAGAAATATCTTCGCGAATATTATACTTTACTTGTTTACTGAGCAAATTATATTCCAACATTTCCGTACTCGATTTTTTCTTTTTTCCGTTTTAGCCTATCTCTCTGTCCTATTAATTGTTTTGTAGCTTCACTTAAATTACCATCAGTGTGTAGCGGTTCTCTTTTTGATGATCTAATTGCAGCATTCTTAATTGTTCCTTCGATTTTGTTATAGAATTCTTGAACTGTAGTATTTATTAAATTCAAATTTTTTATAGTAGTTCCTACTTCCTGGCAATAGGCTTCCGTTTGCAAGTATTTTGGCTTCAGGATGTTTTTATCTTTAAATGCCTGTTTTCTATTAATAGTTATAATTGCTTTCACTAATCTGTGATCTGTATAGAATTAAATTTGTTTACGATTTCAACATTTCTAAATACTGACTTATGGGAAGAGGTAATAAAATCAATCTCGCTTTTAAAATTTTCATTTGGTGCTATCCAAGTCCATTTTCTGCCTTTTCTTTTTTTCAAGAAAGTATTCATTATTTTTAGGTTAAATAACTGACAAAACTCTACCATCCTGTAGCCCCTCACATTACGACAGCCATACCCATATGGTCCCATGATATTATCTTCTTATTGTCCTCTATATCCTATTTGGCTGTTAAAATCGCCCATCACAATTATTAGATTTTTGGAGTTCACTTTTAGCTTTGATAACTCTATAGAAAGCTGTTCATAAAATATTTCACATTCCTCTTCTGTAGAAGCGCTAGTAGGTGCATATACTTGGAAAACTATGAGGCGAGAGTTTCCAAACCTGAGTTTAATACATGCAACACGGCTAGAGATAGGGTTGACTTCTTCAATCTTTAACTCGTTGTGGATCATAAAACCTACTCCTTTACATCCAGATATATCATTAAAATACATGAACATATAGTTGTTTTTCCTTTCCACAATTTGTAAACCTCTAATTTTAACTTCCGACAAACCCAAAATACTAATATCAGTATTATTAAGTGCACTTTCTAATTCAATAAGCCTTTCTTCTAACATGAGTGTTCTGACATTGAGGGTACCTATAATTAAACCTTTTCTTCTAATGTTATAGCTAGCCATATGTCGAGCATTTTTGGGTTTAATTTCCTTATCAATTATCAAGGAGGATTTAGTCTGATACTTCCTCGGGGACCATCCTTTCTGGAAGATTGTATTGTTGTCATTCCTATTGTATAAACTTTGACTGCCAATATTTCTTGGCCGAGTGTGCCCAGTTACCGCCTGATATCATTTTTCCTCTGCTTTACTACTCCTGCTCTTCAAAGATCGAGATGTACTTCCATCTGAGTCTGAGTTTTCTTTATCTTTAAAAAAAGCCGTTATGTTCTTATAACTTGAAGACCGACCTAATTGTCTACTCTCCGTTTTATATATTTTCTTTTCTTTCTGTACCTTGCCTTCTACTTTCGGGGACTTATCCATCGTTCTTTTGCTACCTTTAAAAACTTCTGGCATATCTTTAACAATAAGTTTATCATATCTAATGAACGCTATTTTACCAGATTCTCTTGCCCTTAACATTGGTCCTATTAATTCTTTTCTTATAACTCGAACTTCCATTGGGAAGTCTTCAGAAATGTAAACATTTTGACCTTTAAGGAGCTTCCTACTTTTTAATATCATAATTTTTTTCCTGTAAATAGTTAATTTCAGCAGAATAGGCCTACATTTATCTTCAGATTTTTTCCCCAATCTTTTAACCAAATCTAATTCATCTTCTACTAAATTTACTTTAATATTAGTTTTAAGAAAAGATAGCACTTGTTCTTTAAGAGCGAAGTAATCAGAAACATTTATTTCATCCAAACCATGAATAATTAAATTTTTTTACTACGTGATTCCCTTTCCAAGTAAGCTACTTTCCTTTCATGCAGCTGTACCTTTTCATTTATAGAAACGAATTTTTCTTCCAGTAGAGTATTCATTTGTGTTAATTTATTATTTAAATCTTCTTTGAATTCATCTTTAAATTTTGTTAAAAGTAGAATAAGTTTTGATTCATCCATTTCAAAAGTAGTGAGACGTTTAAAAATATTTAAATACGCAAGAGTTAAGAAGTGATAACGAGAAATACTAGAATAGTTGTAGACGGGGCGCTAATGACCTTGGTTGTCGATGCGCCAAAAAAAAAAAAAAAAAAATTAGTTGTAGACTAATCCGCCCGACTCTAACCTTGTATTAGAGATAGGTAAATATCATTTGTTCATCTGTCGGTTGACTATGTATTCATCTGCTTACTCTTTCTTCCAAATTATATAGTAGCAATAGATTACTTACTGCGCAGGTCACTCCCACTCTTCTTGTTAACAATTTCAATTTCTTAGCAATATTCACCAATCCCACTTTAATGCACAACATATAACTTGAAAAAACAAAACCACCATAGAATTAGACAATTTTGAATGAACAGAAATAACCAGCACTAATTCCTCTTCACATTAATGTTAATTTCCACTGAATTAAACGAAGTTTTACTAGTTAAAACAGCTACTGACACAGATGTTCACGATGTGAACACAACCGGGCCACGCCTCGGCAAAGATATATAAAGGGCACTTTATTTTCTCTTTCAATCCAGATCCGATTCTCCTCTTTCGAATACTCTGCTTATCTCCTTTGAGGCATCCTTTGCTATCGTGATGAGACGCATTTGGGTAATCTAACATCAACTCTAAATCACTTGGGAAAAACAAATCCAGAGAGAATCATTTTTTTCGACCAACTCCGAACGAATTTTTTTAATAGAACGAATTTTAAATTTCAATCTCACAGAGAATTTTTATATGATCGTCATTCAAAATACCATAGATCTGGCTCTCGGATTTGGAGTCTTCTGGTTAAGACTGGCCGATGATTTCATGAAACCGATTTAGTTGCGGTTTAAATGTTAGTGAGTTATCTTTACCAACAGAGAAAAGGGACGGTGTATTAATTAGCTGTACCAGTACCAAGATTTCGCTAGTACAGCTTGGTCAGAGAACTTTAGTCCCCTTGGAGATAGTGCCCTCGTACATTGTGCAGGATACCAGTTATAATCACGTTCTTTTCGCTTTGTTTTTGCCCTAAGGAGAGGCAACAATGTTCAACTCAAAATGAGTGAACATTTTGAATTGAACATTTTCACCACTAATGAATGAGACGTTCATATTATTGTCCATGAGATCCTGAATATTGGAACAAAGAACCGACTAAAGATAACATTTTTTAACCTGGCAGTTCATTGTTTACTTTCTCTTACTACTGTTTAGTTGTGATCGTGTCAGATTTTCGATATTGAGTTTTCGCCGGAAATACATATTTGGGGGCAGCCGGAAAACGAACAAATGTTTTTAGCAAACGTTATATTTCATCTCAGATTTATTTTTATAAAAACAAATAACATAATCGATTTTAGGGTTCTAAATTAGTGATGTGCGAATACATGCAATTGCATGTTTGGTAATTACTTAAATATGAATGAAGGTACATTTTTAATCTGGGTAGAAATAATGCACAAGATTGCCATAGTGTCTTTCAGCATTTGTTCAACAAACATAACAGTTTTCAGAAAATCACAACACTGTATAAACTTGATAAATCAAGTATGAAAATTTGTCATATCTTTGTATGTATCTAAATATTTTCAACAATTCATACACGCGGAGATCACGGGTTCGAATCCAGCCGTGCTACCCTTAGATTTTCTCTTTCTAGGAGCCCCTACAGCTCACTGTCCGGTGATGGGCAGTATTGTCTGTAACAGGAGAACACTCACTGTCCGGAGGCCGGCAGTGCACCGAGAAGGCTCCGGGCGCAAATAACCACAGATGTTGAGACGCCTTAAATTAATAAAAAAAAACAATTCATACAATATACCCCCCGATGTTTTTGGTTACAGATCACAGATTTAAAGATTCAACTTTTAGGGTTGATTGTAACATTAGGCTGAAAATTTTGTGTTGGAAATTGCTGCTGCAGATCTAACTGCAACACAGTACACAAGTCCAAAGTGAGTCCATAGTTCATTAAAATCTATCAACTCGAAGACGTCTTTGTTCAATGGATTTTTTCGATTTTTGTGGTTTAATTTTGAAAATGGCCTTAAGGTATTCTTTGAACTTCACATATTTTTTTTTTAACTGTCTGTGGGAAAGGACCAAGCCCTGTGCAACCCATATAGCTACCCCAAAGATCGGAGACTTCTCAGTGCTGTTGCCCGACTCAGACAGCGTTCTCTCGCTTTAGACAACACTGTCCATCACCGGACAGTGAGCTGTAAAAGGCTCCTGAGAAGAAAAAATCTAAGGGCAGCACTGCTGGACTCGGACTCGGGACCAACGCATCGCTCAACTCCCATCTATGAGGAGGTACACTAGAAAACATATTGCTTCATGTTTACAATGTATTTTGAATAAGGTTCCAAGTGGTAAAAAGACAGAAGTGTTGGACCCGATCCCTCCCGGCAAACGCCCTTTTGCTACCGTTCACACAGATCAAATGGGCCCATTTATCAAAAGTACGAAGGGAAACCAACACTTACTGGTAAAAGCGGATAATTTTACAAGGTTTGTTAAATTATATCCTGTTAAGGATACATCGACCCGGCTTGTCCTCAAGCATTTAGCAACCGTGTTGGAGAAAAGAAGACTATCTGAGATGTGACTGACAGAAGAACTGCTTTATAAGCAGTAAGTTTCAAGAATTCTGTGAGGAAAGAGGGATAAAACATAACTTAATTTCGGTGAAACATTCCAGAGCTAATAGATTAGTTGAAAGAGTCAACAGAACTGTTCTGCCTATAATTAGAGCGTCCGCAGTAAGAGACGACGAGAGAGACTGGGATCGTGATATAGCCAAGTGCGAACAAGCGGTCAATCTTAGTGTAAACGAAACAACAAACCGATCACCGTTTGAGATGTTGTATGGGTATCAACCGTCAGTGAATAATTTGGGTGGTCAGCTAAAACAGTTTCTATACCAGGATCGCCGCCCCAAGATCTCCAAGATGAGACTAGATCCCGCATCAAGGAAGGACAGCTGTCGATGAAAAGGAGGTTTGATAAAAAGATACACCGAGCAACAAAGTATGCAGTCGGAGATATTGTGTTCTTGAGAACGACTAAAACCCAAACTGGAGAGCCCACCAAAATCCAACCGAGATACCGAAGACCAATCGTGATTACAGCTATAAGGGGGGAGATTCTTATACCGTAAGTTATGATATCAAGCCCCAGGGAGGAAGGCATTACATTACTTATTACTTCGGCTCATGTGAGCGATCTGAAATTGTAGACCCCTATGTCAGAAGAAGAAGAAGAGACAGAGTCTTCAGATTCAGAAGACGACCGTGAGCAGCTTAGTGGAGAATCACTTTCAGAAGAACACATCACTAAAAAGGAGGAGTCACCACTTAGGAGCGGAAGAAGCCAGCCTATCTTGAAGATTATGAATAATGATATCCCACAGGGATTGAGGTCAATCCCACCGTAGGATGGCCGAATGTTAACTGCTAATGTTATTGCAAAATAAAGAAAAATTATTGAACATCGCAATAATGATTAAACATCGATTTAGAGGGAGATTCAAAAGAATCGATGGCGATTCTGTGAACTTAGTCCTGTGTGGAAAAACTCGTGTGTTTGTTTACTTTTTAGGCTGTGTGCTAATTAAGTAATTTAAGTGTTATTTCAAATTGACTAGTATCTCCATTTGTATTCTTAGTTATATATATATATATATATATATATATGTTTGTTAATTTCGTGTAATTTTGATGTGGATCTGAATCTAAGAAATAAACTACCAACGTATTGTGTTGCACGGATATTTGTTTTGTTTATCTTTAATGTTTCTCCATTTGTGTCTGCATGTGCTCCAGTAACAAAACTTTACCTCTCTCGGTGTACCCTTTTCATCTAGCGGTAAATTTAGGAAAGCAACCGAATATTTTATCTCTAAAAGTCAAGCGACTATCCCTCAAATTTTACAGATCTTAATAAAGTGTAAGTCGGATTCTTGGGCTCCAAAAGTACGTTTACTTGATGCGTTAAGTGCATCTGGTTTGTTATATTGTTCAGAAGTGTGGGCTTTGCAATATGTTGATATGGTGGAGAAAGTTCAGATAAAGTTCTTAAAATTATTATTACGCCTTCCTTTGCATATTCCAGATGTATATCTGAGGTTAGAGACTTGCCAGCTTCATTTAAAAGTTAAAATTTTTAAGAGAGCATTAAAGTGGTGGCATAAATTGTTAATGATGCCTATAGATTCTCCACCTAGGATCTATTTAACCAGACTAATTGAACTGATGGATAATCAAAGATTGCCATTCAATTGGGCTAAGTTTCTTTCTGTCATGTTAAACGATATAGGTGCTTATGAGGTATGGTATTTGCAAAGTCCGGAGATTTTGCGGAGAAACTTTAATTTATTAGAGAAATTCACTAATAATTATATCAGCCGGGATATAAATGATGCTTTAGATTCAAGATATAACCCATATTTCAGAAATATTTTACCATCTCCAAACTTCACTAATAAATATCTTGATTTCAGAATTCCAACCTACCGATTGTCAATTATTGCCGAAATTCGATTAGCCTCAAAAACGTTCCCAGCAATATATATAAAAGGAATAAAGCATAAATTTTACCCTGAATAAAGCTACAATTTTTTTTTATCAGGACCTGATAATTTGGAACATTTTTTTGTGAACTGTTCTCTACTGAATGCCTTACGTGATAGATGGTTATGTAAATATATTGACCACTCATACTCTTTTGTTTCTCTCTTGGACTGTATGAATTCAATAGAAAAAATAAATAGTATCTTTAATTATAGATATCAAGCACTTCAATTAAGATTTAATCACAGCTACATTTAATGTTTTTTTTTTTAGCGCTATCTACTGCGATGGTCATTAGCGCTTCTAATTGTTTATTTCTTTCTAATGCCTAGGCCACTCGAGCTGGGATGGCACATGCTAACCTGTGTGGCTTCCACAGACAGTGTCTTGGTCAGCAAGGCTGGGAAGAGCCACAGGCTTTCGAGGATCTTACCCACACATCCCCTCTTATATCATCGATCTAGTCAACGAGGAGGAGTGTGGGTTATTGTTCTTCCATCCCTTATTTTAATCATAACTGGGGTAGATTCAGACTAAAGTAAAATCCTGATGTTTAATATAAATACTTTCTATTTGAACTAGAGTTTATTAAGAGTATTATTACAAGTTAAATAATATTAACTTAGGTATAAAATATTACTAATTTTGCGAAGGAGGCTATTTACTGTACCAATAGTGGATGTGCACTACTTTTAACTAATGTTCCTGCACATCCTAAATGATCTAGAGTAAATTTGACTTAGATACTAATGGGGTTGAAATACTTTTATAAATTTTCTTTCAACCCCTTGATAAATAAAAACCTACGCTAAGCAATCACGCTAACTTCTCGCCAATAAATACATTTAGACCAATAAAAAACATTCATGCTAATAAATACATTCTCGCCTATAAATACATTCGGACCAATAAAACTCATTCAAGCTAATAAATACATTCTAGAAAATAAATACATTCAGACCAATAAAACACATTCAAGCTAATAAATACATTCGCGCAAATAAATACATACATACTAATGATTCATTCATACCACGCATTCACAAGTAATAATAATAATAATAATTATAATAGGTCTTTATTACATTTTTAGATATACAAAAACATAAAAGTTAAAAAACAGAAAAGCGACAGACAAAACTCATTGTCGACAGACTGTCCGAGGGGTTGTCTATACAAAAGATTTAATTAATATTAAATAATTTATCGTACAATCATCTCATTATTTAATTAATAATTTTCAAGCTAAAAAAAAGAGGAGAAAAAATAAAAAAAGGAAATAAATAAACAAAAAATAATAGATATAACTTGAAGAAAGAAAATAAATAAACAGATTATACAAATAAACAAAATAAGGCTAACTTCTGATATACAATAACAGAGAATATACACAAAGTAAGTCTTGGACTATCATAACAAAGATTATATTTATGTAACAGAGTAAAACTAACTGCACACAAACACTGTATTTTAAATACAATAAGAAGTTTTATAACTTTATATTTAATAATAATTAAAAATAGTATTTTAATAAAAATAATATACAATAATAAAAATAACTAAGTAGTCATGTGTCTGGCTGTTTACATTTCAAATAAAAAAAAGAAAAGATGAGAAAATGTTTAAATATTTAATAATTAAATTCTTGTATCAACTCGTATCTATAGCGCCAGGCTTCTTTACAATATTGAGCTAAACTATTCCAGCATTTGCCGTCCAAATATTCTAAAAATTCTATTTCTGTTAAATAAAGTGTATTAAGTGACGAACACGAAATTCCCTTAGGATAGGGCATACTGCTATAAAATGATACACACTTTCCTCGCTATTTAAATTAAACATGGAGCATAATTTAATTTCGTTTTTAAAAGTATATTTATTAAGATATAGCAGCTCCCCTCTGACCTTGATAGCCCAACTAATAGTGTTACAATTTAAATGATTATTGTTAACTAAATTTATTTTATGATTTAATTTTTTATACAAGACGTGCCTTTGACTATTCACTGATAACATTTCATATCTATCAATTAAGTGATTTTTAATAGTGTCAAGAACTGTATTAATTTTTAATTTATTATTTATAAAATCACTTAAGGAAATATTATATGTGCAGCATAATTTATCCCATTCTTTGTACAAGAACAATTTCTTTGAAATAATTTCTGTTAATAATTGGTTAGGGTATATCTCTGCCGGAAGTGAAAAACATCTTTGTACATATTTCACATGTAATTTAAAAGTATACAGGAATGTTGGTAACACATTTGTCTCTATATATAGAACAAAATCTGGCGCATTAATCGGCAAATTAAAAGTTTGTTTTAAAAAAAAATTTAGTAATAGCTCTACTGCATTGTAAACCTGTAGTTTTGAGGAAATGGTACATTTTTATTTAATATTAAGTTATTGAATAGATTCAGCGCATATTTTGCCTGAGAGACTCTCTCTTTATAATGTTTTTCCAAGGATAGATTCGATGTTAACGCAATTCCCAAGGACCTGTGGGAGTTCACCACCTCTATTTTTTCTTTGTTGTACCACCAAGTTTGGTTACTAGCCGGCCTGCCACCATTTTTAAAAATCATTATTTTAGATTTGTTTAAATTAAACAATAAACAATTATTGTTAAATTATTATTAATTAAAATTAAACAATAATTAAACGACAATAAAATCCTTAATACAGAACAAAACCAACTGATCCTTGAACGCGGTACAAAGTCTTCGGTAAAACTAGATTAACATTCTATTTTCAAAACGCATCAGACGTGAGGTACGTGCAAACCCTTTGTACTGAATACCTAAAACCAGGAACTACTTATGCGGTCCTCTGTTCAAAACAAGGCCTAGAAGAAGAATACGAATCCATCTTTAATAACTTTAAAATGTAATTATTAATAATTTCGATACAATAAAACTTAAACGGTACAAAAAGCTGAACCTAGATATTACGAATCCTGAAGAACAGAAGGAAATAACATCTAATACCATGTGAGTAAAACTTTTCATCGCGGTATTAATGAAAGTCATAACCATATTCGTAAAAGATATTATTGGCTCTCATTGCTAAGGGACATAGATTACATATACAAATGCCCGACTTGCTTAAAGCTAAAATATGACAGGAGACCAGTTCGAACTGATTACAATCTTACACCGACTACCGAGAAACCTTTTGAAAAACTACAGCTCGAATATGACAAACGCAAATTCCTGACAATAATAGACTGTTTTTCGAAAAACCCACTTACAAGTCTTAACCATCGGAAATACAAACCTGCCTCAATGACTACTTCTCCCTGTTCCCTATCCCAAAAATAATACTAATGGACAACGAACGAGAATTCGATGATGAAGGTTTAAGAAACTTCCTAAAACTATACGCAGTCGAACCATATTATATTACCCCCGGTCATCCTGACTCGCAAGGCTTATTAGAAAGAGTTTTCCAATAAAATCATCAGTCGATAGGGGATTAAGTGATTGGAAAGTAGGAGGGATAGAAATGGAAGAGTTTTGGATTTCAGTAGGAATAGGAAGGGGATTAGCTGGAGTAGGGAAAGGATAAATTGGTGTGGGAATAGGATTAGAAATTTGGGGTGAGGGATTTGTTGGGCTAGGCCCAGAAAAAGGTTTATGATTAGCCATAGTAATCACAATTAATTCGTCGAGGTACGTGGTCCCGCCTCCACGGACGCTCAAATGGACCCGGTAACTATCAGGGTGGGCCATCGCACCTCGATATAGTCCGGTGCCACGGAAGACATCGTTCCGAAGCACTGACCCTTGCCCCCACGGCCCCTTCCTAACCCTAGGAACCCACCTGAGGCGGAACTCCCTAGCCTTCCTGGAGTCGGGCTATCCCTCAGGTAGGGCTCTCGGATGAAGCCGAGGCCAAAGACATGTGATTGGATCGGACGACCGCAGGTCGTCGTCTCCCTCAATGCCCAGGACTCTCTTTTCCATCCTAGCCCCAAAGCCTCGTACCGGCAATCACGAGGGAGAGATATTTATACTACGAGCTCTCAACGAATGCGTGTCCTTGTTCATGCAGTGTGTTTGATCGTCTGTAAAGTGTTGAGTGTTCAGGTGTGAGTGAGTGTGTGTGGTGGGGAGCTCAAGTTTGCCTGTGGGATCGAGCAACTTCAATTAAAACTTACATATGCAATTTATTGAAAATTATAATATGTATGTTGTTTTTTTTTTCTCTTGGACTATCAAGTGATAATATTTTGTGAATATATAAAGAGTGTTATTTTCTTTGTTTTATTATATTTGATTTATATCTTTTTCTTATATTTTATTTTATTAGTCAATGCAAGGGCGAACCCCTTTGCTATAAGATTGTATTTCTTTTGAGCAAATAAAATTTATACTACGTCATTTCATATTACGTCTGGAGGGTCACTTTATTGAAGTGGGGAATAATGTCTCAGTTTGCGTAAGTCCATTCTCAATATAAAGTTCGCCGTCACTTTTCTTCAGATGAAGAATGAAAGAGAAATTGAGTAGAATGCTGCGTTATATCTGTACATCATCTGAAAGAATTATATAAATTACTTATACAAATATATATATATATATAAATTACTTGCTTTTTATAAAAGCCATTACTTGCTCAACACAGTTATGCAACTGTACCATCTTACGGCCATTCAGCTCGGATTCTATCATTTCTTACCAATAACTATTCCATGGTGGTCCACAGCTGACACTTTTGCGTTATTTTGCTCTGTTATGAATTAATAGATAGAAATAATAAGATGCATTATTAATGCATTACGTTATTCATTCGTTACGTTGTTAATATATTACGTTATTAATTAGCAAGATGTGTTATTAATAAGATTGCGTTATTTTGCTCTGTTATGAATTAATAAATAGAAACAAAAAGGTGGTGTAGATAAAATAATAAAAATAAAAATCTCCTTCAAAAACAGTTTAAGTTATACATCCTCACTCATTGATGTTTCCATTTAAAAAGGGAACAACGTCACTAAAGGACCGAACATGTGTTTTCCCATTCAGGTAGCAACACCCCTCTTAACCTAGTTCTGTCAAACAAACACCTTTAAAATCCAGTGTATCAACTGTATTTGCTCTGCAAGTTTATGTTTTTACACTGTTCAACAAAAACATCCTGATGTTGGTCGAACGCCCGAAACCGGTCGATGACCACAAAATGAAGCAGGCTATCACAAGCAGAGACCACAAAATGTCTCTGATGCATCTGAAAGAACTTGCTCCGAAGCTGCCATCGTCAAATACACTTCTTATTTAGCCCAAAATAAAAATAGTATTTGATCTGGAAGAAAGCAGGTGGGCACAACAATTCTGTTCTCGCACTGGAAACGCAAGTGCTACTTTCACAAACTTGACAATTTTCAATTGCGTGCCTATTATATAGGTATATTATATAGCTGTATAGGTGAACTGTTGAGAAAGAAGACAATAGACTGTTTGTAGTCACGATTTTAATTAGTTGTTCTCTTTATGTCGTCTGATTTTATTACAAACCTACTTTTAAAAATTTATTTCAATTTTAAATTGTTTTAGGAAAACCTAGACAATTGATAATGTGTTGTTAATGTTGCAGTAGAGTTAACAGTTGTGTTAGCGCTCAGTTAAAAGCCTTCTTTTACTTGTCTCACTTTAATGGAGGTAAAGTTAAAGTTTTTTTTGGGTAGGTTACTTTGCCGGGTACTTTGTGAACACGAGAAGTGGGTTTTGCTTAAGCACAGTTTAGGACATTCTATAATTTATACGACTCTTATAAGAAGGGTTTGACCCTTCCGTTTGCGTATTCTTTTATTAAAGTACCAAATCTATTGTGTAGTAGAGCATGCTGTTTGTGAGCCAGTGCTGTTAACCTGCGCCGTTCACAGCAACACAAGTATGTTTACAAACAAGCCCTACTCTCAGCGCCGCAGTTTCCTTTCATTTCCTTTCATTGTAGTGGCGCCTATAAAATTCCCTCAAATAATAATGCAGCTCGAGTATTCCACCATTCTGCCTCTCCTCACTCAGCGATATTCTCTCTGAGAAAAGTTCAAATATCAATCAATTATCGTATAATTTTGAATTTTTCTTATTCAATACACATTCAAAATACTTCTATTATGAAACACGAAAACGGTCATCTTTTGCAATCCTCTACAATCTAAATAACAAATTATATTGCAACTACCGCTACTCGAGCTCTAACTTGACTTCAAGGTGTGGGGATTTTCTACCAGCTAAATTGCTTCAGCTGATCATACTGCCACATCCATCATTCTTAGACTGCATCCCTCCGTTCCTGCATTTTTGACTATCCTTTTCTTTTCTATTCTGGCTACTCGGCCAGCCCAATTAATTCTTCTATATCTAATGAACCAAAAAATATTCTCATTTCTATACGTATCAATTTGTATTGGTCAGGTCCGCAGAGGAGGAAAAGCATCAGAGCTATTTTCCGTGATAGCCTGCTTCATTTTGTGGAACAAAATCAGTTTATACACTGAATGTGTATAAACTAAGATGTATAAACTGATTTTGCTCTGGGCAAATCTACGTTATCGTACTGTTTATCAACACATCCTGATAATGAGCGAACGCACGAAACCGGTCGATGACACCAATGAAGCAGGGCCTTCACGGAAAATATCACTGACATCAATTTCTTTACAGTAATTTTTTTTAACACTATTTGTCATATATATATATCCAATTTAAGCAAAATCATTGGAGCTTTTTTGGGGAAAATAGCAAAAATATGACAAAGCAATCAACTGTCAGCGCCTCAGTCATTCTCTGTAACTTGAATTCTAACGTCAGATTTCTCAATCCTCTCATAAATCAATTTTTTCGGAAGATTGGTTCAAATAAAAATTATAGGGATGTAGGTACAGATATAATTTAACATTCCAAGTGTAAAGAAAAACTGGAGCTTATTCCTCACAGCATGCTTCTTTTCTATTAATTCTGAACGGTCCCGGATCTTCTGCCATCGTTAGAGTGTGACCGGTCAAGTTTGTTTGGAGAATTGAGTTCAATCAATCAATTTGGTCTGTGACAGAAATTTAAAATTCAAGTCAACTCTGTAAAAGGTACTTGATGAACCATATTCTAACGATGGAGGAAAATCCATAACCAATCAGAATTGACTACAAGAAACATACTATAAAAGCCCAGATATTACTCAGCATTGCGGATCAATCATACGTTTAAAGAAAGTCGTGGGTGCCGTTTTCGAGAAAATCCAGAAATCTGAAACTCTTGTGTAAAGCAGTTGTGGTTAACTGATTTTCTTTGAATTTTTTTTTAACATTTAGGAGACCAAATTACCAAATATGGTACCACCGTACCTATCGTGCTTTTTAATAAAAGTGACAGGATTTATGTGTATAATTAGTATGCCAAGTTTAAATAATGTCATGGAGTATCGAAAAATTAAAAAAAAAAATGAATAAAATCGCACTAATAGTTGATGGCGTTCTTGTCGAATGATGGTGCCTAGCCGACAATCAATATCAGCATTCTGCAATCTTACTGCGATTTTTCATTTTTGAGATATTTGTCCATACCCATTTGGGTATATTTATACGTACACAGCCCATACGCGCTTACATAGACACCAGTTGTTAAAAACATTTTTTTTTCGTATGTGGGACTTCAAAGCAAATATTTCTGATGTAAATTCTATTTCGAAAACACAATCGCGATGCTTTCTATAAGAGAAAGTAAAAAAAGTATCTGTAACATTAAAGAAATTAAAAAGTAGATATCCTAAATTTCAAATATTAATATTCGATAATATTTCTAGTGATGGGATGCAATTTGGTTGGGAATACTCTCAACACTGAGGAGATGTTAGAATATTTATATAGATCTGATCAAATGTTATTTAGATCTGATATCAAATATATTCCAACAAAAACCCTGAAGAAACCCGTTACTTCCTGATTGAAACGTCCAAATATTGGAACTTGTAGCCATGTGAATTCGCTAACGTTCCAATTAGGTCTAGTTGCAGAAGTGAAATATTTAGATATCATCATTGAATTGATTCCAATATGTTTCTCTTTCAACTATAAACCCTTCAACTTTGTAATTTATAATTCAAAGAAAGAAATGTTATACTCACTCACTCACTCACACACACACACACACACACACACACAACCTATAAATAATATATAAAGGTACATAATAAAATCTGATATATAATACATGAAGAATGTATAAAAATACAGTATACATATTTGCAAGGTTGGTCCGGGTGTATGTAATAACCTTGACCACAGACAACTTTCCATATATGGACTTTATTTGTAACTGTTCATTTCCTGGCAATTAGCATTATTTATCTTATTAGACAATATGAACATAATTAATATTTTAATAATTGAATTGGTGTAGTTATAGTGCTGATTGCAGCAGTCGTCTACTTACTACTTCATCAACTTAACATATTGACAATGTTCAATTTAACTCAATTTTCACAGAATGTTGCATTCTGTAGTTTTAACAGAATTATCAGTAAATATGCTGCTAAATATTTAATTAGATTATGGTTAATTTAGATTTTTATCCCATACATACTAATTATAAGTTCATCTAGCGTATAGCGTAGCCTTGCAGACAGCAACTGAAATATAAACGAAAGACCGACCGGTCTACATAATCTTGTACGGAATACTTCTGTTAAGTTTCAAATGAAATTAATGAGTTTAGTTATATAACTTTCATGAAAAACTATAATACAAATCAAAAATTTCTCTCTCTCTCTCCCTCTCTCTCTGAAATACCGAAGGAGGAAGTATTAGATTGTGTTTTCGAAATCGAGTTTTCATCGAAAATATATATATTTTGAGGCTTCCTGCATGCAAAAAAATATTTTTATCGCGTAGCCTATGTGTGTGAGAGTGATTGTATTTCCTTGTGTATGTGACAATAATATCTAAAATGAAGAATCTCTAACCCGACTGCATCCGATAGGAAAGTATCGGTTAGAATCCATCAACTGGAAGTGTGATTCTACTGAAAAGTTTTTCGGGTTTCCACGAAGTTCTCGAAATTGGATCCAAGGAATTTATTTACATATCGCATACTGACTAAACTAATAAGAGCCAATTTTACTTAACATTTTCCCATGAAAATTGAATTTATAAACGTTCTGGAAAAAGGAAAACGTTAACTTTCTTCTAAAGTGCCACTACAAGGGACAGGTACCAAAATTCCAAATTTAAAGAAAATCAGTTAACCAGAAGTGCGACATTATAGAAGAGGTTTCAAATTTTTTCGGAATTGGTGCCAACGATTTTCCGAAAACTTGGAATGCCAACTGCACTGTATAAATCTAGGTCCCTTTTATTTGAATTATTTCGCAGAAAAAAATTATTTTTGGAATTCAAGGACCTTTGTGAGTTCGTATTAACCTTAATTTCAGGCCGGCAGGGGCCCTACTTTAATCGATACCAATTCATTTTCGAAGCATCATTTTAGGACTGTAATCGAACTATTGGATTTCATTTTTATCAGTTTTATTAAAGTTTATTGCACTAAAGACATTTTCATTGAAATGGATGTATAGCTAGTTATAGTTATATATACTACATTGTGGTGAAATCGTCCACGGTAATTACTTCAACTCTTATAATAAACCATTCCGTGAGAGGAAGACAGCTCTAAATCTTATGTCTAGGATAAAATGTCAAGCACTTAATTCTATTGTAAATCAAAACATGTTGCAATTTTAATGGACAAATGGAGAGAAATAAGTCGTTGAATTCAAACATACGAAGCTTTTTTGAAATATACGAGCCTTTGCGGCACATGTCTATTTCCGGGATTTGGAAGATTTCTTTTTTCACAAATCCAGTAGATTGTTAAATTGGGCTGTCAGAAGTTACATCCTCGACAACTGTTACGATCAAGATTTATAAACAGGGGAACATGCGATGTGATCTATGTCGAACACAAACAGCATGGGGGTTCTGTGATACAAAACTGCAGGCTCTGCAGGCTGCACTAGTGCGTAAGAGTATACCACGAACAAGAGGGGAGTCATTGCAATACGTTGCATCGCTGCGAACTGTAATGATAACACTGGCATTAAAGCAATAAAAGAGGGGAACATTATACAATTATGGAAACAAATTGGTGCAATATTATTGAAGTGTCTGAATAAAAGTTACTACTCTGTTGAAGTTACTTTTCATGTAGTTTTTCTGCAGTAGTGAACACCGCCAACATTTCTACCTTTTGTATCTCTAAATATGTAGCAGGGTAGATTGCCTCCCGTTCTATCGCCTACATGTTTTAAAATGTAAAATGAGATAAACTTCATTGGTCAATATTCAAAAATGCATTAGGGCTGTAGGATGAATGCGCTGGCCAGTTTCCCAACGCGGGACCTATTCATTACTCATTTTCCAACTCATTGAACATTCACTAATTAAGTCGGGAAATTTCAAATTACTAATGTTTATTCATAAGAATGAAAAAAGAAAAATTAGTTATTACCATTATTCTTTTTTAATTAGCAATTTTTGTTTCAATTAAAATATAGTCAGTTGGGTATAATGTACAATTGGTTCTCCACCATTAACACAAATATCATTAGACAAATGTTTACAATTTGGACTGTGAAAATTGCTATAAGTGAAAGTCTGGTCAATGATTCGCACTTAACAATTACTGTTGATGGTATAAGAAGGATTGCAAAGTCAAATGTCCAAATTTGAGGTTGCAAGGGAAATTCAGGTGTTGAGTGTCTGCGGGTGAAAGAGAGAGAGACCAAAAGCTTAAACTTGACAAGCTAATTAGGTGCCACATCCGTGCAACACAAAAGTTCTTGTCCGCAACAGCGTGTTAGATTATAGACAGTGCAGGTTATGTGTCTTAAAACCTGTGTCTTCAGTTTATCCCATATCGCCAGAAACACGGCCAGAAAATGTTTCAATTGTGAAAAAAGTTACCGAAAAAAACCTGTGACATTGCGACGAGAAGACAGACCCATCTTAATCCTTCACCTTCAGCCTTCGTAAATTAATATTTACTTCCTCTGATTCATACGAGTAAGAGGAAGTATTGTGTATATTGTCGTGTCAAATTTTCAATATTGAGTTTTAACCGGATTTATCTATATTGAGGAGGTCATCTGAATACGACAAATGTTTTTACCGAATGATCTGCATGTACGTAAACATGTTCGTGTGTGTGTGCTTTTGAGAGATCTGGAGCACCAAAATATATCAAGAACAAAAATATGCTGTTAAGGTTCAGACAAAACTGTCAAACAGAAGTGCAAATTTATTACATTTGTTCTAAAGTTTCCGCAATGTTCTCATTAACTGCGATATATTTATTGAGAAATTGGAGACTTTACTTAATTACACTAGTTGTTTAAGGAAAAAGACTGTGATACTAGGAGATTTTAATATTCAGTTTCTAACAAATAATAAATTAAACTTAGATTTCAAAAATTTATGTCGAAGTTATGGATTTGAAATTACCATTAATGAATGTACCAGACTGAATGCCTGCTTAGATAATATTGTTACCAATCTAAATGAAGATGATTATGAAGCAGCTGTTATTAATAATCACTTAAGTGACCACCTAGGACAGTGGATTTTTATTAATAATCAGCATGCACAAAAAGAATATAATATAAACATTGCAAAAAGAAGAATATTTAAAAAAGATAATATTGCATTGTTTAATTATCTAGTAAGTAATGTCAACTGGGATTTAATATTAACTGGCTGTGATATAGATCGAGACTTTTATTTATTTATTTCAGTTTTATTATATTATTATGAGTATTGCTTTCCTGAAGTGCAAATTAGAGAGAAACAAACAAACAAAATTTGGTATTCAGAGGAATTAAAATGTCAGAAAGAGCACCTCGATCTATTGTACGACTTAATGATCTCCACTGGCAACACAGTATTTACTGAACAATATAAAAAGATAAAGAAGCAGTACAAGAGAAAAGTAGTAGAGGCTAAGAGATTGAAAAATGGGAACTTACTCCTTAACTCAAATAACAAGAACAAGACAGCATGGGGTATAGTTAATGGAGGATTAAAGACGAAAAAAACATAAGTACACTACTGAGTGCTGACAAATTTAATACTCACTTTTTAGGGTCAACAGGAAGAATCCAGTCACAAACAGATAGTAGAATATCCTCTGATCTCACGCATTTATTTAATCCAGTTATATTTAAAAAAAGTGAGGTAACTGTTGAGGATGTATTGGAAGTGATAAAGAAGATGAAAAACAAAACGAGCACTGATCACTACGGGTTTTCAAACTTTTTTATTAAAAGATCTGTATGTTCTTTTATAAAGCCTCTCACAACTCTAATCAATGGTTGCATCTCGCAGGGTAGGTTTCCATCGGTGTTAAAAATATCCAAAGTTATACCAGTGTTTAAGAAAGGAAACTTGAATGATCTAAATAATTATAGGCCAATAACATTAGTGCCCGTCTTCTCAAAAGTAGTGGAAAAGATAGTAGTCAATCAACTGCTCACCTTCCTAGAAAATAACAATCTTATTAGTAAGTTTCAATATGGTTATAGGCAAGGTCTTAGTACAATTGATGCGGTTGGTAAACTTACAGATGAAATATTAGAGGCCTTTGAAAACAAACAAAGTACTGTTATTAGCTTCTGTGACTTAAGCAAAGCATTTGATATGGTGTCTCATCGACTATTGTTGGAAAAGTTACAGTATTACGGTATTACAGGAGTGATGTGGAACTTCTTTAAGAATTACCTGCAAGAAAGGAAACAATATGTCAGCTGCAACGGCCAAGTTTCTCAATTAAGAGACATTAATAAAGGAGTTCCGCAAGGATCAGTTTTGGGACCACTGTTATTCCTGTTATATATTAATGAATTGGAAGCAGTACTTCCGGGGGAAGGCATTTTATACGCTGATGACACCACGTTAATTGCGAAAGGCAAGACTGTTGAAGAGGCGACAAAGAAGGCTAATGATAACATTTCATCCCTTAGAACATGGCTAGAAAAAAATGAGTTAGTGTTGAATGAAAAGAAAACGCAAAGTATGACGTTTAGTCTAATTGAGAAAAAGACAGAAGATACTACAAGATTTCTAGGCGTTACATTAGATTGTAGACTTAGCTGGAAATGTCATGTACAAACCTTGAGTAACCAGTTATCACAAACCATTTTCTTATTGAGAAAACTGCGTGAAGAGGTTCCAATAGAGGTTATAAAGACTGCCTATTATGGTCTATTCCATTCTAGAATGGCATATGGTATTGAACTATGGGGAGGTACCTCCGATGCTTATATTATTTTCAGACTTCAAAAGAAAGCTATTAGAGCAATAATGAAGAAAAATGCTCGAGAAAGCTGTAGGCCTTTCTTTCGAGAGTTACGTATAATGACATTACCCTCGGTTTTCATTTTCAAACATTCACTAAAAAAGAAAAAAGACATGTTATTAGATGTTAGAGGTGATAAACATACTCATAATTTACGTAATAAAGAGGATTTATGCGTACCTTATAAGAGACTTGTGATGTCTGACTTCCATTCCAGTGTTATATCGGTGAAAATATTTAACAAAATTCCTTCAAGAATTAGACAGTTAAGTGAGAAACACTTCAAGCAATCAGTTAGCGAATTTTTAATAAAAAATTGCTTTTATGATATTAAAGATTTCTTGAACACAAAGTGGAGTGATGAACAATTTCATGTGATGTGAAGTGGACTGAATGTATTAAGTTTGTTTTTATGATAATTAGTGTAAAGTTCATTTTATTCTTGTTATTGGAATTTGTTATTTTGTTGACATTATATTGACGAGCCTTTTATATTATAAAAATGTATCCAGGCAAATAAATAAATAAAAAAATAAAAAAATTACGGTGTCTTATGTAGCGGTTATGTACTAATTACAAAAATTTATGTCAGTTTCATTTGAAATGTATTTCTAAAAAAAAATTAAATTATTTGCAGGTTCTGAGAGAGCTGCAATACTAAGCTCCTTTAAAGCTTTAAGTACAAAGTTTGGTTCTGCAACCTGAATTATATTGTTTCATTTAATGTAAAGCTAGAATTCCATGCTGAAGAAAATCAGGTGCCCACATATGAAAGTTATGAAATCGGTTTCAGTTTTCGCGAGTTTCTCGAAGAAAGTTCCAAAGGTTCATGTACTTAGAATATCACTTAAACTATTGCTTTTCTTTGAATATTTTATCCGGAAGTATTTATGTTAGAATGACTCTGGAGTGCTGAGAACTTTGGTAAACTTTATAATGCCACTTCAGGTAATACAGGTTCCACTACTTTTGTAAAACTTAAGAGAACATAACAATTAATGAAAATTAGAATTTTGAGGCAATTTGGCAAACAGAACTGTGAGAGTTCAGTCGAGTGTGCATTATATATCAGGCCACTTCAATAGATTAAATAATGTTTATCTATATATGCAATTGGTCATTTTAAGCTCTCTACAAAATTTGAATATGTTTCGAAAATTAAAAATAAGTTTCAAAATTATTCGATCATGCCTCTGAATATTCAGTTGATTGGGTGGTGGATAAAGTCTCTTTAAGAATTGTTTGGGGACTGGTTTTTCCTTGAAAAAGTGATGACGTTGTCTTTTGATGTGTTGATTTCATCATTATCTCTCAAATATCAATCAAGTACCGACTGCAACTACTACTGACATGTTGCGTCATCAACTTAATACCAGAACTTAAAAACATCGCTCTATCACTTACATTAACGCCAATACCATTTTGTTTTATAATGTTTAAGTTATTTAAATATTGCAATTATGTAATTCTTTACATTCCTATTCTGTAACATTTCCAAATGTGTCTTATCTTCTAAATTATTGAAAAGATTGCAGAAAAAATAAAATTTTGGAGAACTGAGTGAAGAGCTTTCAAATACTTGTCCAAGTCACACTCGCTACTCTAACGAGGGGATTATCTGAATTCGTGTGTGACAATCACATTTCGATCACTAGTCGAATAAATAACTATTATTGGATTTATTTCTTTATAAAATAAATATTTATTTATAAAATAGTCTTTCTTATAACACAGTGTGGAACTTTTATCATGGTTACCATAAATGGTGATTTAAATTGCCTCAAACTATTTGGAATATGGAACAATGCCTCTCCCCCATAGTTGTTGTGGTTGGTTCCGCAGAGCTAAAAAGCATCGGAGACATTTTCTGTGATAGCCTGTTTCTTTTTGTGGTCGTTCGGGCGTTCACCCATCTTCAGGATGCGTTTGTCAGACAGTGTGATAACACAGACTTGCACAGAGCAAATTCAGTTTATATACTCAGAGTATGCCAAATTTAGTTTTGATGCACCATATTCAGATGGCTAAGAAAATATGCCAGGACTTTCTCTTATGTGTGAAACATTGCCAGGACTTTCTCTTTTACATAACTCTATTGCTACCATTATTACCCAGTTATAAATTTCAAATATAACCGAGAGAAAATTAAAAATCCATTTAGTCAAGTGGTGCTTCCGGTTGACTTGATTTTGACCAAAATCTTATTGTTGGTCTCTGTTGGAACTGAAAAAAAAAAAAAATCAAATTTGGACACAAAGAACAATTTCTAAAAACCATTTTTTCTAATTCAGGAGATCTCAAAAAGTGTATTTCCGGTGAGGTTATTTCCCGTGAAGTGCCGAAAATTTGACACGTTCGCAGGATATCCTCTTACCAATAGTTAGAAAAATAAAACTAGGCTTAGATAAGAGAGGGCACATTCATGAAGAAGCACTTAGCGGAAGAAACACTTTCATGAAGGTAGAGGAGACAAAGATTCATTCAAACACAGCATATCTCCCGAATTCCAGTGACACTTCCGAGATATCCAAGTTTAATATAAATTCTAATTACCTAAACGTAGACCGGTCAGAAGAAAGATAATGCCAATATTTTCATTCAATGTGAAGAGAATGCAAATTCACACCAAAAATAAAATTGACTTATTATCAATTTCTACCACTAATATAAGATTAAGATGCATTGCTACTATTCCAAGTTTGAAAAAGGTCTGTCATACGACTGTGCAAGACAGGTAGTAGATCGGTCATACGACTGGGCAAGACAAGTAGTAGATCGGTCATACGACTTTGCAACACAGGTAGTAGATCGGTCATCGACTGGGCATGACAGGTAGTAGATCGGTCATACGACTGTAAAAGACAGGTAGTAGATCGGTAAACTACTGTAAAAGACAGGTAGTAGCTAAAATAGCTTTTTAACTATGTCATATTATTATCATTTTATTATTATTATCATATATCATATTATTTCATTTGATTTGTTATTTAACTTATTCTCATTCATTTATAGTCCATTCTATCATTATTCTTTTTTCAAACCATATACAGTATGAGACAAAATCACAATTAAAATAAATGTTCACAATTAGCAATCAAAAAATAAAAGTATTAAATCACAATAGCAAAATTGTATATGAACTATATTACACACAGTAATAAGCTAGAAGTACGCTCCAGTGGAGCCATCTTGCGACGTTAAAACGACTTAACAAGTAAGATTCTGTCTTTCCACAAATATCTGGTCAACAGCTTCAGTCGTTTTCTGTGTACTAAGAATACTAACTGCGCAGATACACAAACCCATCACTAATATTTGAAACATTGTTTGGATAAAAATTAATTTTAAGGAGGCTGCTTTGAAGGTTATGCTGCGTGAGTATAAAATGCCGTTACAAGTATTGCTAGAGGCTGTTGTAGGCAGTGTACAATTATCACACTGGTAGTCCTTTTGATCTAATAACCAACATCTATCATCCCCACCAACTTTATTTGTAAACGATGACCAACTAATAGTTTACTAAAAAAGTTTGAAGAAAATTGATCAATTAGAATTGTAATTAGTGCAGTAATAGGAAATGGTCTGAGCGTTTAAAACTATATTTGACGTCCAATGAAAAAAATATGTTTATATGACCCCATTCCTTTGTTATTGTTATTTTGAAAATACAATTTTTATTTTATTTGTTAACACTCTTTTATTATTTTAATGACCTTTAAAGTGAGCTATAATAACCATAGTAAAATGAGAGAGAAAATTAAATTCTTGCAGTCAGTGAGCTGTAAAAGATGATTACATAAAGAAGTATTAGGTTTCCATTCTGATGAGATATAGAACCTTCGTGGGGGGTTGCATTGTTCATCACCCTCCGCCAGGACTGTTGTACCATGATCAATGATTCCAGCTGAACTCCCTCTTCCAAACAGGGCTATATGGATGATGTCACCTGAAATGCTTGCCTATTATGTTTTTCTATTCTCTAGGAGTATTGATTTTTTTTTAAATTAGTAAGATTTTATAATGAAAATTTGTTTTATTAATAAAATTTGTGAAATATCCGGTGTTGTCATATTCCGTGTAGCAATTTTATTGTTTTAACTTTCATTTGCTGGCTAATAGGCAGCATCCTAATCGCGTCACATTTTTGGAATAGCAATTTCACAAATAGATGAATAGAAAGAGAAAGTAAAATTAGCTGTATGAAACACTGAAAAGGCTTTCTCTTACTGGCATCTAGATACTTTACACTTCATTACCTTCAAACCATATGACAATTATTATCTAAATAATTTTTATTGCATTTAGGAAATACATCCTTTTGCACGGGCTCAAAATTACATAATGTACATTCTATTAAATGAAACGATATTTAGAGTACATTGGGCAATTATAATGCAAAATATTTATATTTTTGTAGAATGTAGTATACAAAGAATTAAATATTGAAATAATATATTAAATAATAAAATAAAGATAAAATAAAGAAGTATACTGAAGAATAAAATAAAAATAGAATGAAATAAATAAATAAAAATTCTAACTTTTTATTAATAAATTTTATTAATTAATTAATACCTAATTTGGACAGATCTTCACCATATTTCTTCAAACCAGATCAAGAGAAAATAACAAACATTTTATTATTAATTTTCACTTTTATTCACTATTTCCTGCAGAGTTTCTTTAACTGAGGAAGCAAGCTGCAAGTCTCAATTAAGTACTGATCCACATTATTTATTGTCCATTACTATCAAATTTCAATATGTTTCCGATATTTACACTGCGTTCTTACTATGTATTTATCTATAAAATTTTGTTCTGGATTCATAGTAATAGGGCATTCTAACAAAATTACTTATTATTTACTAAATTATTACTTAAATTATTATTACTTATTAAATTATATCTTAAACTTATTCTTAGTTTTCCTGTAACAATAGTGTAACAATGTTGCAAGATCTTTGCAGTGATAGCATCCATTAGCTGCAACGGCTCCAGGGCATTATGGTGCTTTTTCCGTTGCTCGAAGCAAGCTTTAGGAATTAATAAAAAATTTCCACTGGATTGAATAATTCCTTGTTGTCTGAGTTGAGAACGTCAACGATCCAAACATTGCGGATATTTTGTGGATTTTTGTGTGCTTTAATTTACAATTCTTTGTTCCACATGTTTATATGCGGTTAATGTGATCGCCATTAACAGTTGTTAATAGTAAACATTAGATTTTTTTTAAAAATAAAAATGTCCCAATTTATTGGATCTTTTTTTTGCGCGCAATACAGTTGAAACAGGGTTTGGGAAATTGCTCGGAGAAAGAGGGTTTGGTGATTGGATGATTAACTGGAGATAATGAGGGCTGGGGCATTTTTGGGGGTCATATATTGACCACAACAGAGTGTTCCACCATATGTGCTCCGCCTCCACCTAGTGGGAACGGTGCTAGGTAGGGGGGCGTCAGTTGCTGTGCTGTAGCAGTTATATAGACCACAATGTCTGCATACAGGTTTCCAATTGTTCAAAAAGACCAAACCATACTACAACAATAAGTGCGCAAACATGACACAATTGTTGTTTAAATGTAAGTTGGGTTATCATGGTAACGCCAGCAGTCTCGCAGTATAGTTAATTGTCAAAGTATTCTGTGGCTCTCCAGACTACATGTGTTTATTTTATAAAATATACAGATCGATCCAAATAGTAGACCATAGCAGTGTTTAACTAATATGTATTGCAATAAGTTTTATTAGGATCAGAGTGGTAACTATTTCGGTTCAGGTAAATACAAATACAACTGAATCAAAGTATATTAATCTCTCTCTACCCGATTTATATATATATAAATATAAAGAAAAAGAGTTGTTGGCAAGTTATTTTTGAAAAATTCGACCAGCGGTAAAGTGTCAGGCCACTGCACAAATAGCAAGACAAAAGGAAATATGAGAAGAAGGCCTGAGAAGCTGAATGAGATAACGGTTTATTAGAGAGCACAGATGAGTCTCTAATAGGTCTAGTTTGTCGCTATTTGGGGTGTATGTGCAGGGGCGGCTTAACCTATAGTGCAGGGTGTGCAATGCACACGGGCGCCGCCGTCTCAGGGGGCGCCGCGGCGCTCCCTGAGACAGCTAAGAGCATCGTCTTGGACCATCATGGTACAACAATGATATGACAGAAGCGGCCAGCCAGCGCGGTGGCGGCAGTTATCAAACGCGAGCGCCCTATGGGCGGCTTCTTTTTCGAATATGAAAAAACTTTCTTGTTACGACGGCAAAGTTAATAGTTATAGCCGCGGGGAGGGGGGGCGTCAGGCCTAGGGGGCGCCAGGGTTTCATTGCACACGGGCGCTACACGAGCTAGAGCCGCTCCTGTGTATGTGTGTGTTGCATATTCTCTTACTCGTTTGTACTTTATTGCGATATAATAAAATAATCAACACGCACATTCTTATATTTAAAATCAGCTGTTTGGAATTAATTAAGAGAAGAGAAACAACTGGAGTTTAATTACATTAGCGGTAAACTTCTGTTTAAATGTATTATTATAACCACAAGAACTTATTTTATAAGCTAAAATTATATATAAATTGTGTCACAAAATTAGTAGTGAAGTACCGAATCCACTCTCTGTAATTAAGAATCAACTCAACAAATTGATATTCAATTTATTAACACAATATTGACAATTGATGAATAATAATTGAAAATTTACTATTAAATTACCTTAAATAAACTGATTGTTTTTGTCCTCAGTGTCCTGATTGGCTTGTTGGTAATTTTTGTTTTGTTGCTGAAATTAATTTTAGGTACCAAAGTAATCGATTTTGTATAGTAACAGAATTTGTGTTCAAACATTTATTAGCTATGTATACACATTAATTTTAGTTTATTGTTTAGTATAGAACTTCGGTTACGATTTGGATTGTCAGGAGACTCTATGGGGATGTATCAATATGGCATTGATAGTGTGCTATGATACTTTAATTGACCTCGCTGTTTACTATCTACACATAAATCAATTGTAGCAGAAATTAGAATATTATTTCTGGTACTTTACGAGAAGTGGTGAGAGAGAGAGCTTTAGGTAAGGCAGATGGAGGGGAGGGAAGGGGCATGGAGCAGTAAGAGGGCAATACCGCTATGAAGTAAGAACGCTCAGAAGAAGTGATTTGCAAATCGCATCGCTAAGTTGTTCTCAGGCAACATTAGCAGTTTTGTTTAATGAATAATTGATCATTTTTCCAAACCATTAACATTTCTATAGCGATGGGACAAATATATTTTTATTATTATTATTTTTTTAATTTAAGGCGCATCAACATCTATGATCATTGGCGCGTGGAGCCTTCTCAGTGCACTGCCGGCCTCAGGACCGTGTTCTCTCGTTACAAACAACACAGTGAGCTGTAGAGGCTCCTAAGAAGAAAAAAAACTAAGGGCGGCACTGGAATCGAACCCGGATCTCCGCATGAGAGTCCAATGCGCTACCAACTGCGGAAATAGATCGAATGGTACTGTTGATGTATCTTCTGAAGATCTAGCCCCGCTGGAGGGGGTGTGTTTTTACACACAATACTCAGATGCTATTTATTTGGTTTAATTGGGTTTTAGTGTATTCACTATAAATTAAATTAGCGATAATATAGTTTATTTCTTTCTTTATATAAAAGGTATTTATGTTTGAATTTTGAATTTATGAAGGGCGCACGAGCCAGTAGTGGTTTGTATAGAGTTCTGAATTAGAGTGGGAGTAGGGCAGACCAGCTAGCACAGAGGTCCTGCCCTCTAGTGTATGAATCAAAAATTTCAATTAGTTACAAGTATTTGTTACTTTCTTTTTAAATAATAAAAACGCCAACAGGTACAAAGGGGTCACCCCCAAAATACCCAAGAATGAAATCGGTTTCTTCGCATTTTTTACTTTCTCTTTCTGTTGAATTGCGAGTGAGTCAAATTTGTGAAATATCACAAAACAGAAATCGCAGCAAGCTCCAACTTAATATTCCGTTTGGTTCGAGTTTTCTGTCTTAATTCGTTAAACGGAAGTATGTTCTTCATTATCCCACCTTATTGATTACTAAATGAAAAAAATGAACAGACATCAATATGTTCACACTCTACCCGCCAAACTTGGAAAATTTGAGAAATTTATTATAATCACACTGGTAAGATTTGATAGCGATAGGTGTGATTTCTGTCAAATGGTTTTTAAAAAAATGGAAACTTGTGTATAGAAAATTCCAAGATTAATGAAACCTCTGAAGCTCTTGATTACAAAATAAAGACTGGAGCATATTTACAAGAACATTTTGCATGCCAGTTCCATGGGTAGTTGTGTCATACAGCGTAATGGCAAGTGAATGCAACTGAATTATTAACATACAAGTGACAAGCGCTTTAATAGCATGTCAAAGTGGCCCAGAAACGTCATTTTCCCATCTGTAGCTTACTGAACTTACTTAGGGGAACCAACGCTTCAGGTCTGCCCTTGTCAATCTACGAATCAATTATTAGTAAATAAACTTGAATATTGAATTCGATATATCTAATGAAAGTTGAACTGAATCAGTGTCTGTTGATAGGTATATATCATTTTGAGGTTTTATAAATAATCGAAAGATTTTTGCTTTCTACGAAGTTTCAAAGATGTTGACTATTTGGATCACAGATATTTTCCGTGATAGCCTGCTTCTTTTTGTGGTCATCCACCGGTTTCGTTCGCCCATCGTCAGGATGCTTTTTGTCAGTATGATAACATAGATTTGCACAGAGCAAATTTAGTTGATACACTCCAACCACAACAGCAATGTTGACTATTTCCTGAATGTCCTTAAATTTCAAGAAGTTCTACATATATATATACTGCGTGGTTTCCAAAACATTCTCTATTAGTGCTTATATTTACTCCAATAATGAGGGAGATTCCATGTACCTTAATAAATGTAAAATATGTTAACTTATAAACTTATAACAGATTTCAAGAAACATCATAATGGAAGGAACTATGTCGATTTAAATAATCGTTAAAATATTTTCTCTTAATCATGTCCAATTTTTGCAATTTTCACCGGAAATCTGTGTCTTGGAACCCTAAGGGTGAGAAATTTTAGCGAATAATCGAGTAGTGAGTTTGTGTGTGAACAAAATATTTTAACTCAAAAAACCCAACTACTTGGTATTCTGCTTGAATATCACCAGAAGATGCGATATAGGTTTCAAGAATTGCAAATACTAAATTTACTTTTTAGTTTCATTGATTTTTCTCGAAAAACGTTCCACCAGTTTTAAATGTTTATACAAATATTAAAATATATATAAGTATATACCACATGACTATTTTATACATAATAGTCAATATTAATAAAATTTACAGACTCGATATTCACAGAAACATGAAAGGACGAACAGTCGGCCAGGGCGTAACCCATACCCCAAAGGGTACCATCAGACTTGCTATCTGCTGCCTGCTCATTGTGCAACCCCCCGGAGGCAGCATTTCTTTGCTTCCTTAGACCTTTTGAAAGTCAGCCTTTCTCCTCAGTCCAGTAATTGCTTCCATCGTGTACACTACACACACAACACACACACACCTATTTTAGGATGCCCCCCCCCCAAACTTCTTGTATTAAATTCCTTATGATAAGTCTGACGTAAAATTGGTTCAAACAACCATATCTTTTTTTTTTGTTCATTTTCTTGTTTAAAGACCAATGTTTTGTAATGGTCAAAAGTCATTATGATTTAATTCAGCAGTAATTAGTTGCCATATGCTGCTCTGGCAAACTGTGACGTGCTTCTGTTGGCGAAATTGTTTAAGCGGTTCATATTTGACATTAAAAGCGTTCAGTTTGTTGGAAATATTGCATGACGTGTACCTTATCCCCCTCCATAAAAATAACAGCAAGCAGAAGGTAAATCTTAAGAAATACTTGACTTTTTGTATACTAGACGTTTTTGTCTTCCCGTATATCAAATGATTTGTGACAGTAGAACTCTTTAGTACCATTCTACAATACAGTGAGTACTCGGATTGCTTTAAAATCTCCTGCTGTATATACACATTTCTCTGAATAACAAAATAAAAAAATAGTTGGTTGAAAATGTCTATATGTAAAACTATATAAAAACTGATGATTGATGTTCTTTTCGACCTCGATCTTGCTCTTATAAAATTGATTTCGAGGTTTAGTCAAATGAAAAAATATTTTCAAATCTTCACCGACGTTTTGGAAAATTTATTACCTTCTTCACTAATTGCATTACAATTAAAAAAAAAAAAAATTAAATAAAAACAACAATAAAATGAAACTAAAGAAATGGAAGTGTAAGAAAGCATTAAAAATCTGTTGGAATGTACTCTAAAGAGGAACTTGAAATGTTACAGGGTGTTGGCTGGAAATGTACCAATCTCATCCCAAAGTTGACCAGTAGATATGTGGCAAGCACTTTATATAGTATGGTATTGAAGAAGAATACAGTCGACAGTGGTTACTGCATCTAAACATGAATGTATCATTAAAATATAAATATATAAATAATATAAATTGTCACATCTATTATGTGTATTTTCATGTTTCAGAATAATTATTTTATTTCATATTTTTTACAAGAGTCATTTAATAAGTAACGAGGCAAATCGCTGTAACTCGGAAACGGTTTGTTTAATCATACAATAGTTTCCGTGCGTCAAGTTGGCATCCTTGTACTTAGTTTCTCATGAGCTGTTCGAGAGTATTTGGTAAGCATAACCTCAAATGTATGCAGTTAACAATGGCGATTCCGCTCGAGCATTGCACTTCGGAAGATCAACGCTCAGTGATTAGATTTTTAGTTGCAGGGGGCTCAAAGGTAGTGAAATTCACGAAAGAATGTTGAAAGTGTACGGGAATAATTGTTTGAACCGTTCGAATGGGTAGAACATTTTAAAAGTGGCCGTGTAAGTGTCTGTGACGAGCAACGATGTGGACGACCGGTTGACGTTGCAACTTCCTCCTTCGAATCTTGCATTAACGCGTTAATTCAGGACAACAAGCATATTACTGTTGAACTGATAACTGGAAAAGTCCACGCGAGTGTTGGAACTGTCCATAACATTGTTCAGAATAAGCTGCAGTACAAGAAAACTTGTACGAGATGGATTATGAGAAAACTTACGAACGCCCACAAAGAAACCAGGTTTTAAATCAGTCAACAGTTGAAAGAACGGTATTTAATTGAAAAAGAATTTTTCTATAGAATTGTAACATGTGATGAAACATGGATACACCATTTTGAGCCTTGAGTGAAAGTACGTATTCTCCCACTCGAAAGAAATTCAAGACCTAGCCATCTGCAGGTAATGTCATGCTTGCAGTGTTCTGGGATTCGCAGGGGCCTATTTATTGTGACTATCTCAAAGATCAACGAACCATCAACAGCCAGTAATGCAGTGATATGCTCACAAACAAAGTCAGGCCTGAAATTCGAACGAAACGTCGTGGACTCTTGACTAAAGGCTTGACTTTGCTTCATGACAACGCGCGCTAAAACACGGCTCAGTTAACTCAAGAAACACTTCAAAAAGTGGGGTGAGAGGTCCTTCCACGTCCCCCTACATCCCCGACCACGCCCCATTGGACTTCTGTTTGTTTTTACCCCTTAAAGAGGCTCTACGTGGGAAACATTTTCAATCCGATGAAGAAGTTAAAAATCCGGTACAAAAGTGGCTTCGAGATCAACTCAAAGAATGTTATGCCGGAGGCATTAGAACAACGATGTTGCTGGGGACTATGTTCAAAAGTAGCTAAAGTTTTGTGTTGATTAGATAAATCCTTTTTAGCTACAGCGATTTGTCTCGTTACTTATTGAATGACCCTCGTATATAAATATTTTTTTTTAAATTTGTTTTCTTAACAAAGCAAGTGATTCTTGAATTGAAACAAGCAAAGAATTCTTGAATTCTAGATTCAGCCAGCACTATCAGTAACATTTTAAGTTTCTCTTCAGTGTAACTTCCCATTTTGTTTCCAATAGGTAAAAGAATACTTTTGTATCTTCCATTTGTTTAGTTTCTTTTATTTAGTGGGGGTTTGTTCAGTGGGGGAGTTGTGCAGTCCCACTTTTAGTTATAACTGTTGTTTGTGTTATTTTTAATTAATGTTCAACTTAGCGATTTATGCAGATTCTTGTGCGAACCCTGAAAATTAATTTTCATCAACATCCAACGATAAATGAAATAATGCTCTTGAATAATTGTGAAATGTATGCCTTATTGCCTGACAGACTACGAATTTTTCTGTGTTCCTGCTAAAAAAGAGAAATCAAGAGGTCGTGCTAGCGGTGGGATTGTGGTTTTTATGAAGAAGGCGCTGCACGAGAATTCAAAAATTATTCATCGTAGAGAGTGGGGCCTCTCTCTGTGTGTGAAGTGTAATGAAAGTCTCTTGGTATTGTACGTTATTTACTGGCGACCAGGTAGTGAAAATGATTATATCATTGACTTTATAAAAGAGGACTTATATGAAATTAGATCGTTGTTTGGAAATTGTAATTTATTGTTTGCAGGGGACTTTAATTCAAGGTTGGGAGAGCTAAATGATCTTGATGATGAAATTTTTTATGATACCAATCTTACAGGGTGCAGGGTCTCCTGCGACCAAGTAACAAATAATCGTGGTTTTGAATTGGTAGAAACTTTCCAACAACTTGGTTTATTTCTTCTGAATGGTCGAACACCTAGTGATAGACCCGCTAATTTCACTTTTGTTGGTGATCGTGGCTGTAGCGTAATTGATATGGTGTGGGCCTCATTTGAATCTATCTCATTAATCAATGATTTAAAAGTAGTTAATATTTCTAACTTGTCAGATCATTTAGCATGCCATCTTAAGCTTGAACTTAATTTATTTAACAATGTATCTGAAAACATTCCCTACGTTAAACAAGAATCTTATAGTATCCTCAGAGATCCGTATCATTTAGTTAAATTTTCTGAATGTTTAAAGAATTGTAATGATATCTATTATTATAACGAAGATGTTGAAAAACTATACTCCAATTTTCAGAACGCAATGATACGGTGTATGAATAGATGTGGTATGTTGAAAAAGAAAATTGTAAATTTACATAAGTTTAACAATAAACCCTGGTTTACACTACAGTGTTACACTGCCAAAAAATCTGCCACTTATTTTCTAAAAATGTGCCGTAAGGCTAATTTTTCACAAGAGTCTGTCAGCCAGTACCAATATTATAAGAAAGAATATAGGAAATTATTAAAATCTTGTAAAGCAAGCTACTTTGACAGCATTAAACAATCAATCAGGAATGTAAAAAACCCCGTTGAGTTCTGGACTACCGTTAATAAATTTAAGAAGCGAACATTCTTTGTCTGTCCTATAAATTTAAAGACATGGGAAAGATTTTTTATCTCCGTTTCTCCGAGACCAACTTCTAGTGATGTAACATATTTTAGCCCTTATAATCCGGAATTAGACTTTGATATTACACTCAGTGAATTACTGTTCTCTATCTCTAAATGTAAAAATGAAAAGGCTACAGGATTAGACTTGATTTCTAATGAATGCCTAAAGTCACTAACGCCGGAATGGACACATTACTTGTTGGATTTGTTTAATAGGGTCTGGACTAATGAATCTGTGCCGACAGCGTGGGGGAAAATTAAACTAAACTTGATTTTTAAAAATGGAGATCCCTCCGACCCTCTTAATTACAGGGGCATCGCACTTTTTAATTCGACTGTTAAATTGTTTACTAACATAATATACCATAGGTTAGTAAAATGGGCGGAAAGTCGTAACTTGATACCTGAGGAGCAGTTAGGCTTTAGAGCTGGTAGAGGGTGCAGAGATAGCGTTTTTTCTCTAATTTCAATCATTAACATCCATCTTAGATTAAAACGACGTAAGGTGTTCACCACTTTCGTGGACTTTAAAAGAGCTTTCGACTCTATTAATCACTCCCTACTGTGGCAAAAATTGCATAAGCTTGGAATCAGTTCAAAAATTTTAAGAATTATAATGAATTTATATAAAATTTCTTCCTTTGTCATTAACCAAAATAATGAAACTTCTTCTGAAATTCCGATCACTGAAGGTGTACTTCAATGAGAAGTTTTGAGTCCGCTCCTATTCTCACTTTTTATTTCAAATATTGTAAGTTTCTTCAGAGAACATGGTGCGCAGGGTATTAACATAAATAAGGATAAAGATCTTATCATGTTGCTATATGCGGACGACATTGCTATTTTGGCTTCAACGTGGCACCAAACTCAAATTAATTTAAACATATTACATAAATATTGTTTAGAAAATGGCTTAACAGTTAATGCCAATAAAACGAAAATACTTCCTTTTCAAAAAGGTGGGCTAATGTCTAAACTGAAGCCTTTTAAATTAGATAAATCGGAAATTAGTGTTGTTGGTAATTTTAATTATCTTGGTGTGCCTTTTTATAAATCTGGAAAATTTTATAAAGCTGGAAACTATTTTCTGTCAAGAGGTAGTGCAGCCAATTCCGTCGTCATGAATTTATTAAGAGCCTGTAAGTCTGATTCCTGGAAAGCTAACTGCTATCTATTTGATTCGTTGGCTCAAAGTACATTACTGTATATGGCTGAAATTTGGGCTTGTCAGTATATGCATATTCTGGAACGTGGGCAGCTGGGCTTTATAAAGAGATTGCTCCATCTTTCTTTAAATACGCCAGATGCTTATGTAAGATTGGAAACAGGCCGGTGCCATACCCAAGTCAAAGTTTTCAAAAAAATGCTTAAATATGGTGGATATGCTTGCTAAAAATGTCTGATGAAAGTATCCCCAAATCATGTTACATGAGATTAGTATCTTTGGCAGACAGTGTCTCAGTGCCATTTAACTGGGCTTGTGAAATGCGGTCATATCTTTCAATGATTGGGGCGGATCACCTGTGGCAATCTCCGGACAGTTCACTTGCGGAATCGCATTTCTACCGTTTGATTACAGCCTTTAATAACAATGCCATTAGCTGTGATACAGATAAAGTAATCAATTCTACCTTCAATCTTTTCTATAGAAATTTATGTACTTTCGATTTAAATACTTTTTATTTAAATTCCAATGTTCATATTAATAAAATTAGGATTATTTGTCAAATGCGCTTGGCATTTAAAAGAGATACCCGCCTTTATTTCAAGGGCTCTAAGTACAATTTAAATAACGATGTCTGTAAATACTGTAATTCCGGCGAAAGAGACAATGTTGTTCATTTCCTGTTGTCATGTCCTCATAATCAGCAATATAGAAATCAATTCATTTCACCGTATATTACACACAGAGAAGACGCAAACTTTCAAATTGCCTCCATACTAGACATTGACTCTATAGATAAATTGAATTGTGTTTATCTTTATATTGTAAATTGCTTAAGGCAAAGAATCAGTACTTAATTGGTTGAGTCTAAATTATTTATGCTCTGTAAATGACTATTGCAACTTTAGGAGTGAGTATTAAGTGTAATTTTGTATAATTAAGCATAATTTTTCTTTTTCTTCTGTTTGTTACTGGAGTTATTATTATAGTTACTCTGTTTTATTTTGGTATATATAGATGTTTGTTATAATGTATTCCACACTCCCTACAACAAGCTGATAGCTTAAATGTATGTACCCCTAATAAATAATTGTGAAATGTATTATTGTAAATGCATTTATGTATTTGTTAAATTTTTGATAAATTATTAGTGATTATTTTTTTTTAATTAAAAGTTTTGAGGGTGACTAAATTCTCGGTGTTATTAGAGGAGGATGAGTGGAGTGCAGATATACATACATATCAAAGGTATTTACTTTTTTGCCCTCTTTATGAAAGTTGATCACTGAATTGATCAGGATCCATTGGACCCAACTAGACACAATTGAGGAGTATATTTATGAAAATAAAGAAATTTGGTGGTCATATCCCAGTGGACAGGATGTGTGATATTGTGATCTAGAAACAAAGTGACACTCCATTATCTTACATTGGCTTTAAACTCTCTTGCATTTAAAAAAGTTTAAATTCATTTCAACATCAGCAATGAGTGCAGCGCGGTAGATCTCTGTGTTTTCGTTGTATGCATAAGATGTAGAAAGTATGTATGTGGTAGTTTGTATAAGTAAACAGGTCAAACATACAGCATCTTCAGGAAGCCGTTCACTAGCACAACATAAATCTGTGGACAGCTTCAAGAGATAAAGTATAAAGCTAGTGTTGCCGCCGCCGTTGGGGGCCGACTGTATCCGGCCAGTTTCCTCTATCTGCCTCCTCAGCAGTGAAACTGCCACTCCCTCACACCGCTATTACTACATACCCACTAGGTTGTTCCTATATGAAACTGGCCTATATCTAGCACTCCACCACAAACTGAAAGCTTGCCTCTACAAAGTTACCCACAAAGAAACATCTAAATCTACCGCTTGTACGCTTATAGTCGGGACATATTTTTATGTCAACACTACTCTTTCTTTTATTCTTTTTTGTACAAACTGGGTCTTTTGTACCGCTATAGCGGAGCATAAAAGAATCTTTTTATTACTTACAAATTTTTAACCTCCTGGTTTTAGAATTATTACTTTCAATCGATTTGATCGTTCAGACTTCAGGGTCGATGGTTTTTCTGCAATTTGTCTGTCGTAGTGGGAAGAATTTTTTAAAAATACAAATTTATTGGTGACCATTTTTCTTCAAAATACATTTACAACTCAACATATATACAAATAGTTGAAAGGTGGGTTGGTCCCAATGTTTGTCAATATCTGTCATATATGCTTTTTTGTTGTTTCTGACTGGTTTTGTGTTTTCGGTTGTAACTACATTTAGTTCACCAGTCACATTCTTAAAACCAACTATCATCCCTCCCCTCCGTACCTATATTTATACGACGCGCTATGGCCAACAACGTTTATAAAACGTCCAAGTTTCAAGAAAATATGTTAATTAGAATTGTTAATAATTGCGTAAGAGGGAGTCATGTGAAGATTCACACCAGAATTTTTTTGCATTCTAAATAATAATGCGTTGCTTTTGATTTTTATTTTCCTTTAAAGTTTCAAACGCTTTTAGCTGTCTTTTAAAATCTAAAGCAGGTTCATTTTTGAAAGACATTCTTCATCAGAGATTTTTTCCGTGATTGCCTGCTTCTTTTCATGGTCATCGACCCGTTTCGGGCGTTCGCCCATCCTAAGGATATTTTGTCAAAACAGTTTATACACTGGAATAATAGCTAAAATGATGCCCAATTATTTCAGATTAGTTTTTATAATAATTATTTTCAGTAGGAATGGAACCGACCAAGGTAAACATAAATTGTGCACTGCAGTTCTAAGTAACAATCTTTCCTAATATACGAGGAATATTTTCTAATTCATCAGTTTGTCTAAGAGTTCAGGAAGGGACCTATATTAGCTAGGAATCAGATAAAAGAATTCAACTATATACTATTTGCAATAAAAGTTTCATTTACTAGAATACGGTAGACAATAGTAGAGGTAGGTTGCAATTAGGAAACTATATGTTGAAGATGGTAGAACGAACATAGGGGCGAGATCTGTACAGCTTCTAATCAAATTAGCAGAGCTACTTTCGAGCAAGGATACAGTTGTAAAAGGAGTTATAGGTGTACAAGAACATTCTATCTTCGTTACTGAAACACGTGCATCAACAGAGACCAGTGTTTCTTCTATAATATTGCTTGTATAAATGATTGGTTACATTCTTGCAATCTGTCTTAAACTTCAAATACCATGATTAATTTAATAATTTCTCCGTATAATTCAGATTAAAATGTTAATTTATTGTTTTATTTTAAATTATTATTATTTTTATTATTTGAAATAAATATATGGTAATAAGATTTATTTAAATATTACAGAATGAACTTACCGATGATTGTACATTTTTGTGAGGCAACATATATCTTGAGAAATAATAGACAAGGACTTTCAGGTCATATGATCTATTGCGAAGTAACTGTATAAATATGAGTCCCATTTGTTATCTAGTTCTCTATAAAAATTAGATTAAGCATTAAATTTATCGCATATGTCTTGACAATTGTATTTTGATTACATTACACTTTTATTATTTACATTTAGCAAACAATAAAAGATTTACAATTATAACTGTATGTTTAATTATTTCTTGTTCAAGTACCTATTGATGGTTCCTTAAAATTATAAGATTTCTTTCACTATTCGATAAATGAATTCCTGTGTATATGTTGTAATGTGTTTCGCTTAATGTGAGCTATCTTCAGTTTTGGATAGATTTCACTTATTACTTTCTCTTACTCCTAGTATCAAATGCTCCTCGTGTCAAATTTTCGATATCGAGTTTTCGCCGGAAATATCTGTTTTGAGGTCCCATGAGTCCAAAAAAGTGCTTTTTAGAAAATGGTCTGTGTGTGTGTGTGTGTGTATGTATGTGACAGCATAGCTCAAAAACGAAAAACCATAGAAAGTTCACTTGATATTCCGTTTAGGCATCACCATGGGATCCGACAGTAAGTCATCTGTCAAAATTCCTCAACCGGAAGTACCATTTTACTGACTGGTTTTTTCAGTTTTTTGCAATTTACTCAAAAATGGCTGCGACGATTTTCTTTAAACGTGCAAAATTAGCTAAACATACAATGATATACAATTTTTATTTGAAACATTTCTGGGTAAATTCATTTAATGGCACTATTGGTGGAGGGGTGTGGGTAGGTTTTCCTGTAATTTCAGTTTACTATAACAATTCTGTCATCTAAATAATGTTAATTAGTATTAAATGTGTTGTGGAAATTCCGAGTTTGAAAAAATCGGATGACCGGAAGTGTGCTTTTACTAGGAAGTATTTTTCAGTTTTCTACTATTTTATCTAAAACTACTCCATTTTCTTTAAACTTGGTATGTGTGTAACTACACGTATGAAATCTATAACTTTTATTTGTAACATTTCTTCTGGTAAAGTCATTTAAGGGATTTTTTTTGGAGAGGGGTGGGGTTATGTTTTTCTCTAAAGTGCTATCGTAGTTGATTACACAAACTTGCTATCCAAACAAAATTCCGAGTAAATAAATAAATTGCTAAAATTCCGAGTTTGAAGAAAATTAGTAAACCGGAAGTGCGTTTTTACTGAACAGTTTTTCAATTTTTGGGATTTTCTTCATAAAAACACCGACGAATTTCATTAAATTTGATACACTAACAGTAAAATTTGTCAATCACACTTTTGAAAACTGGAGTAAGAGAAAGTTGTGTGAGTGTATCACACCAGATTTTTTTTTTATAATTTTGATTGCTTCTGTTTATTTTTAATATAGACTGTTCAGAAATAGTCGTAATTCTGCTCTTTTTTGTGGGCGTTCAATTAAAGTGGAATATAATCGTCCAATCGCTTCTGGATTGTAAGTTGATATAACAAAAATTTTGATTTTGTGCAGTTCTAATAATTATTTTAATTAAATATTGCTGAATTCTATTCTTTTTTGAGTACATGTTCGGGAGAATGTATAATTAGAGAATAATTATTTCACTTAATTATATAAAAAATGGAACAAATTATTTACTATTTGTATTGCTTGTGCAGATTTCAATTTATATGGGGTGTGCGTATCTAGTAACACTATAGTTAGGAATTTCGTATTTTCCAATGTTATACTCTTCGTTTGAATTACTTCAAAAGTGGGATAGCAGTGAATGGCAGTGGGAGATATATGATGTTAGTTTTAAAGGTATTCATAGTATTTTGTTATTTGACACAGTTCGCATTCCATTCGTTTGTATTGATTTCCTGTCAACATAAGAGTCTTATTGATTTTTTATATGTTTCAATGAGTGCACGATGGTTGGTTGTCGAGTGTGGTAGTTTTCTTTAGTTTCATAAGTGTCACGTCAACTGATTTTTTGTGTACCTATCAAAATTTACTTCTGAAATTTTCTATTCAAAATTCAAAGACTAAGGTCAGAAAATACCGGTGCGATTCGGACCATGCCTACAGCTGCAATGGAGACTTCATTAGGAATTCCACAGCTCTTTGTAGAGGTGAATGCTATGCCTGTTATAGAATTAAACTGGCAGGTTATGGCACGGTAAGGGATATGGTCACTCTTACCATTCATCGCGAGATGCTTTTGAAGGTTCCTGTTACAGGTTTTCCCTCTGATAGAATGTTGAAGACTTTTGTTTTCGAGCATTCTTACAGTATCAGGTTACCCTCTAGGGAAGATTGGTCAAGATTTGGTCCGTCTGGGTGATGCCTGATAATTACTCCCGGTGTTACACGGACGGTTCCAGAATGGATGGTAGGCCTGGAGCTGCGGTCTGTTTTGAGACCGGAGATCATTTGGCAGTATCTCTTGGTGAATGGATCACGGTCTTCCAGACTGAGGATTATGCTATTCTTTGTTGTGTCTTGGGTGAGAGGGTCGTAACACTAACTTAAAAGGTGTTTGTATCTGCTCGGACAGCCAGGCTGCGCTCAAGGCGCTGAGTTTATGTGTCTTAACTTCCAGGTTGATGTTAGAATGTTCTAAAAGACTGGAAGAGCTTTCTTCTCTGAAGGATGTGCTTCTAGTCTGGGTGCCAGGTCACATGGGAATTTTTGGGAACGAGGAGGTGGATAGGTTTGCCAAATTAGCGCCTCTCTTCCTTTCATTGGTCCCAAGCCTGCTGTTGGCGTGTCTTCTGGCACATGTCTGTCAGGCTTCCAAACATGGACAGCTTCATAGCATTCATCCTTATGGATGAGCTCAGTTGGTTTTCGGCAGTCCAAAGTGCTCATCGGGGGTCCGGACAAGGCCATTAGTGAGGCGTTGCTGTGTTTTTCACGGTGCGCTCTCAAGCATATGCTTGGATCTCTTATTGGACATTGAGGTTTAAGGAGAAACTCTACATAATGGGGTTCATCCCGAGGCAGAGGAGGAAACACCCATCCATCTTATGACTGATTGCCTTGGTTGTGAGGAAATTAAGTTCAGGAACTTTGGTCGGAATAGGATGTCTGTGGAAGAGCTTAGGCTATTTCCGCTTAAGGTTATTGTCCTATTATTCGGACTGCGGTGAATCTTAGATGGATTAGATCCAGGTCTGGATTTTTGTTCTAGACCCGGTTTGTTGTTTTCCTTGGGGCAGCTATATATCTTGGGATAGCGTAGGGTTTCCCTCCCCACAGACAAATAATAATAATAATAATAAGTTCAAAAAATAAATTAATTCAATAATTAAAAATACTAAAAAAAATTGGTACTTCTATAAAGAAAAACACCAAGTAATTAGAACATAATTGCCTAGAACTATAGTAACATATCAATAATTTAGAAAATAACATTAGTTAATCAGTTTTTTAAATAAAAATAAAAATTGGTTAATATGGTAAATAATCTTATGTTACGAAAAATTTTGTAAAATTAAATGTTTAAATAACTCACAATATTAGGAATGTATGGGAGCTGATCTTTGTTGTGGAGCGTCAAAACATAAGAAATTATTATACAGCAAGATTTAGAAAGGCGAATTCTTGTATTGTTCAAGAATTTGATTTCCTATGTTTCTCAACAATTTTTGTCCTTACTTTTCATCAATGTCTTGCCTACTGCGCAAATTGTTTATTATATGGTTGTAGCTTTTTAAAAAATATTATTTTACAATTAAACAAACAATTATTTTCTCTAACTAATAGTTGTTTAATGCACAAAGTCTGGTTAACAACAACCACATCCTGGTAGCTTAATATTACAAGTAATTATGGGTTGTTATAGTGGGGGATGCTTATTCAGTACTTTTTTATTATACACCAATAAACAATGAATATCTATAAGTTAAATACGCACACTCACATAGGAAACTTTCTTTTTGTGTTCATTATCAGTGCATAACCGGTACTTCCGGTTGAGGAACTTTGACAGATAACTTACTGTCGGATCCCATAGTGCTACCTAAACGGAATATCAAGTTTGAACTTTCTGCGATATCTCGTTTTTGAGCTATGCTGTCCACATACACAGACAGACAAAACATTTTCCAAAAATCACTTTTTTGGACTCAGGGCACCTCAAAACTTGTATCTCCGGCGAAAATTCGATATCGAAAATTTGACACAATTACAATACTTTCTCTTACTAGGAGTAAGAGAAAGTAAAACGTATTCTTTAATGGTGCTCTCAGACTGGACAGCTAATATTTATGTTTATTGGAATGTATTCCAGAAGTGTACAATATTTATTGAATGATTAAAAAGAATCAATTGGGCAATACTAAGAAATAAGTGTTCTCTCCTCTGGTGGTGGTTGCTTACAGCTGGTAAGAGGTTATTGCCGTTCTCAAGTAAAAGAGAAGTAATAACTTAAGTAAATGTATAGAGAAGTGTTTGCTAAGTTTGGCGGGTAAACAAGCCAAGAAGGCGCTTGTTGACCGAGCTAACCTGCTTGGTTGTAAATTATCGCAATGGTGACAACACTAAATATTCCACTTTCTCTCCTTTTTTGGGGGAGCGCTCCCTTTAGCACTATGTCCGCTTTCAAAAAAAAAAAAGGAAAAACCTTCCTGAAGTGTGAGGAGGGGGTCATTTTCAACGTCAGCCCCCCCCCCCCCACACACTGCCCAGAATAAAAGATGGAAAGAGGAAGAGGGGAAAACTTTTACTTTGCGGCGAAGTGGAGAGTGGCAAAGTTAGAACCAGTGTAACTTCCAACAAAGTCTACAGCCACTCTTCAAGCCGCCACCGTGACCAATCGATTGTTTTCGATGTAAATATAGTAATTCATTAGTATCCGTCTCTTGCCCTCGTTCTTCAGAGATTTACAATGCAATACTTGTTCTATCGTTAAGTAATCCCTCCCCCCATTCAGAACATATTGAATGGTTTACATTGCAGTTATTCCAATTCTATTGTTCCGTCCAAAACGTTTTTTCTTTCACTCTCTCCCAGAAGAGGAAGTGCTGCGATCGTTAACTTTTCGAAATTGAGTTTGAACGGAAATACATTATCTGAGGTCCCTTGTATAAAAAACGAGATCTATGGTTTAAAATACTCACCCACCTTCCTAATGCTGCATTTCTTATAATCCTAAATGAACATTTTCTTCAAACTTGGAATTTTTACTAAATATTTAATTGTGTTCAGTATAGGGGGGGGGCACTCATAATAACTGGTACTTTGAACAGGAGAGCCATATTCCAATCTCCATGGAAGCTCTTAAAATAATTTTCTAAAAAAAAAATTGTCCAGAAATTTGATTTGTTGAAAGAAGTGATTTCAAATGAAAAGTGGTAGATAGCGACACCAGCAGCATTCTTTGCATGGATACACCAAATCAAAAGAAGCCACTGGCGACATTATTGAGAAAATCGCAGAAAGACAGTTCAGGAGATTCGCACTTCCGATTAATTGAATTCGTTCATTCCCGGAATTTTAAGAACATACTTATTCTCATTGATAATACAGGTGAATATTTTGTGCAAAACCCTGAAGAGGACTTTAGAGGGGGATTAAAATGAATTTTTCCAAATAAATGTAGTAGATCTATATGTTTGTGTGTAATAGATAGGAGTTTAAAGAAAGTCCTTGAAGCTAATTTTCGGGAAAAGTCGCAAAAACTGGCAAATTTACTCAATAAAATGGTACTTTCGGTTGAGGGATTTCGACCACTAACTTCATATCGGGTTCTCAAGTGATATCCAGGCAAGTTTGATTGTCTATAATTTTTCGTTATTCAACGATTAAATACTATTTTTTTCGGACTCGGGCAACCTAGCACATAGATTTCTGAAGAAAACACAAATTCGAAACTTTAATACGATTGTAATCCTTCTTACAGCCAATAAGAGAAAGTAAAAAGTAAAATATATTATTTAGTGAATGATCTGCATATGTAAGTGTAAAAGCACACACACACACACTCGCATACATACATATAAAATATATATTATATATACGTATGTGTATGTGTGTGCTGCAAACAACGTATCTCATAAATGAAACAGAGTAAGAAACTGAAATTTGATACTGCGGAAGGCACCCGACACCAAGGTTTCAGTCAAAATCCGTTCGCCAACTTTACTGTTTTTGTTTTCAGTGTTTGCGATTTTCACTGAAATGCCTCTAACGATTTTCTTTACACTTTGCATAATAACTATACGCATAACGGCCTAGAAAATAAATAAAGAAAACTCTTTAAATTTCAAACATTCTTCCACGGAAATTGATTTTTGTCGGACCTGCTGTTCGCCATGCTAACTGGCAGATTGGGCCTACTGATTGATGTGATGAATGTTAGATGGAGCCAACTGTTGGTTGCTCTGTCTGATCGGGCTGAAGCGTTATTGAAGCTTCTCCTCACTTGAAATGAACGTTACAATAATTTTATCTGAAAAAAGAAAAAGGATTCATTAAATAATAAGTCGTAGTCAAATTTAGTAATAAATATTTGAACGCTGACAGGTTTAGTTAACGACAGTGAGTTGGACCTCTGATATGGAAACTTGGTAATGTTTTGGTATGCCAAGTGACTTGTTGGCACTGAACTGGCTGGCTGGTGCATATTGCAGTGATTGATGATGTAAATGTTACATAAACTACATTCAGTCCACTCCAACATCGCCTATATACCAGTGAGTATATCTACAGCTAAGCTTAAATGCACACACACACACACACACACACACACACACCACATATATATATATATATAGATATATATATTCTACATTCTATTTGATTGGTATAATAGAATTATATGTTCATTTACACTATAATACACTCATCATGTGACAAGTTGTTTGTCCAATAAATATATTACTACTAGAGGAGCTATTGTACTAATTCCGTGTAGAACAAATATCTTTTAGGTAACAGTATCGCAGAATATTCATTCACATAACATCGAACTTTCCTAAAATGAATTCTACGTAAAATGCAAAGATCTTTGATCTAAAGAGAAGGATGAAATGTAATTAGTTATTATTATTTGTCAAATAGCTTTTATTTTGACATCACTTTTCATTCATGACATGTCCTGTCTAATACAACTGATCTTGGTTAAATTTTATCATATTGACACGGAACTCACGCTCGAACCGACCTGAATAATTCACAAAATAAACTCAACTCCTTGTTCCAACATTAGCATATTTTCAAAAAGATTCATAAAGTGGTCTTCGAAACGATGGCGATCATTGTAATTGTCAAGAAAACATGCTTTTACAACACTGTCAACGTGAACTAGTGTTCAAACGCATAAACTTCTTAGAACTGCTTAATCACCATATAAAGAGTGCGCGGTAGCCCACAGAAATTAAAAAGTTTTTGTAATCACCAGTAATTTTGGTTCCAATTCACAGAAGCTGAGCGACCACATCTTAACAATAAACCTGTTCAATATAGTGAATTTATGATATATGGTTCTGTTCATCTAATTAAGTGATGAGTTACAATGTATTAGTTGACATATCAATGTATTATTATATCTGACGATGTCTACAAACAATTTTGTTTGAATTGTTAGTTAAGTTGTGAGCGATACAAACTAAGAGCAATGTAGTGTTCACAATAGTTGACAATCACTATCACTCAATCTTTATACACAACTATTTCTCTTCACCTCCTACCAACGTTTCCCTCCTCTTCACCCATACTTTCTTCCTTACATTCGCAAAGAGTTTTATTGTTTTATAGTTATTGCCGCGTCTTTCTTTTTTCCTTAAACTGACTTTTTGGCGAAAATAAAGACCTAATTTATCGACCTTGTAAACATTTAATTAATTATGATTTTGATTTTAATTACATCCCAAAATATTATCTTGCCTAGTATGTGTGTACAGCGGTGGTAAGTTATGTATAATAATTATTATTAAGATACTTAGAAAGGTAAAGTCGCTGGGAAAAGCTGGTCAGATTAGAAGGGTAGAGGCAGCGTGTTTTGAGGTTTGGGCGTGTGCGTTACATAGTAAAGGTCCCTGGGGATGGCTGATACTGGCTGGCCCACCCGTATAGTTAAATTAAATAGGACTTATCTTGGCTTGGCTCTTAAGGCCAAATATAGTTCTCTGTAGATAATAAGTTAGGTGTGTCTGACAGCCATACACGCTCGCCATGCAGTCTGTGCTGGATGTAGCCTGCAATACGGATATGCACCATAAAACGTAGCAAGAATAAACAAAAAAGCTGGGGTGAAACACTCGCATGACTTTCTCTTATTGCAAGTAAAGTATAATGTCTCTGATGCTTTCCAGCTCTGAGGAACCTACCACCACAACAACTATAATCTCTATTTTTTCAGGCGGGCTTAACGTGCGATTTCTGTTCAGCTATCGTGGATGTTGGTGGGATAGCGAACATATTTTACTGTATACTACTCACATTGATACATCAAATAAAATGCAAGATCAAGATCGGGAACCACATACCCAGTTCCACAATACACCTCAGCTTAACTTTCTCTTACTGAAATTATAATTCTGGTAAACTATCCATCCCAGAAGTGCACAGCCAAACTTTCACAGACAATGAATGAATGAACGACTTCATTGATAAGAATATGAAACAAAAACTTACATAAATACAAACTTACGTAGAAAAAAATATATATATAAAAATGATTCACAACAAAAACTTTTAAGTATTATACAACCAAAAAAGTTTTTTTTATTGATATTTTAAATAAAGCTTTTATGACATGGCCGAAGCTATCTCTGCCGGCAGTTCTGTCTTCTTTATTATTATTTTTTTGTGTAATTAATTAATTTATTTTTATTTATTTATATTTATTCTAAAAAAACATATTGTCATCTATAAAAAGAGGGATTACCATCAGTATCATATTATTTTTTTGGCTTCATTTTATTTATTTTCTTCTTTTTCTTATTGTTATGATATATTTATGTTACAATTTTCAGCCAGTACAGAGAGACAGATGGACTCCTTTATTGTCCTTTCTATAGACTCCTTTATTAAATAGTTAGACTTCTTTATTAGACAGATAGACTCCTTTATTAGACAGGCAGACTCCTTTATTAGACAGATAGAATCCTTTATTAGACATAGACTCCTTTATTAGATAGTTAGACTTCTTTATTAGATGGATAGACTCCTTTATTAGGCAGATAGACTTCTTTATCAAAAAAAGCAAGTTGTAGTTTACAATATGCTATGAATACAAATATATACAAACTAATAAGTAAAATAAAATTATCAGCACAGGAAAAATATAAATAAATAACTACTCTCTCTAATTATTTAAACTATTCTCTCTACTATTGTCAATGCAATAATTAAAACAAAAATGTATTAGTTTCAAAAAGAAATTATAAACTAAATCTATATTATATTATTATCTCTTAAGTAATTATCAATACACACAAATAATCTATTTCTAATTAATTTTGCTTAAACGTTAGTTTACTTAATTACACTTAAGCGTTCCCCTCTTGCCTTTATTTCGTTTCTAATTAAATTTATATTTCCATTCTTAATGTAGCCAATTTTACTGAAGTCCAATTGTGAGCATATAGTTGATGATGTGCTACCTTCCTTGCCAAAACCATTGGCGAACAACATTTTGTTCGTTCTCAGGGGACTTCAATACAAGTTTTAGGGAGAAAATGCAATTTCGGAAATTTCACACGATCTTAGGACTTGTCACTTACGGCAATCAGAGAAGGTAAAAAGAGAAGAGAGTAGCCAAACATATCTAATCTAAAAAGAGAAAGAGAATGACTCAGCAGTGAACAAGAAGGTGTGATATAGAGGCAAACGGAAGCAACCAACAGAAACAGATTTGTACAATAGAGTGCGGTGAGTGTTCCTTGCTTTTATAGGTGCGCGTATGTTGGCCGGTACCACAGAATGACCAGGTGTCGCTTGCCCTACAATTCTGGTCGTCCTCTATGCTGGCAGTCCCTCCTGTCCGCGCTTTACAACACCCTTATTCGTCTCTTACTTTGGTTTCCCTTCCATCCATCTGCTACTTCCCATCTTAGTATCAAAGATGATCCTCTATTCTTTAGATCTTAAATTTCCGGTCAAGTAGTTACATTCTTCGATTGTATTGTTAAAAAACGATGTTTATTGTTAAATCTTCCCTTGTGAAAATCTTATTGATATTTAGAGGAATTTGGAAAACAATAAAGCTTCTGAAACACCTTATTTCCTAGGTATCGGGAAAACTGAGATTTGTATATATTGCCTCCAATAATTAACCATAAACTGAAGAAACAAATACAATTGTGAGCGAAACGCTGCCACAATATAGCATATGCACACTGATCTCGAATGCTAAAGATCTCGCTGAGTGTTACAAATTGAAAATCTAGCGTGAAAGCCAACCATGACTTTTCCCTTGTAATTCTCACAGTTTTAATTCAACTTTCTTTTTAATATTGCAAGTGTTTACTAAATATTTGGTTAGCCTCAACACTTACAGTGGAGCATCCAAGCGTAGTGGCAGTTATGAAAAAGCCTAACGCCACGCCACCTAACTTAACATCAATGTTTCCGGAAAAATGGTGTCGCACATCATTATATGAGTTGATTTACCAAAATTTAAAGAATATCATTGGGTCCATTTAGGAAAAATGAGAAAAATGAAAAATCTTTCAGTAAATTGGTATATCCGGTTGTCCAAAATATTTAGAATCTTTTGACTAGATCTTTTTGTTGAAAACCTTATAGCATTTAATTGAATTATCAAGTTCTTGTTTCCGTGATTTCCAGAGTTTTGGGTTATGCAGATGACTCATACACATGCAGAGGCTAAGTAAAAAAAAAAAAAACTATTTCGCATTCCGGATATTTCCAATCACATATTTCCGGTGAAAACTCAATTTGGAAAATCTGACACGATCGCAATGCTTCCTCTTACTAGGAGTATAAGCGAAGTTAAAACAGTAAAACTGTTAATTGATTAATAAAGGAGGTTGCTTGTTCAGCATCATAAGGTCACTTCATCAATTATTGATCAAGGTCGAACTACAAACAATTCTCCTAACCAAATTCTAATAAACCCTTGATAAATATTTATATTTAAGTTCCTCTAGCCATCCATCTTCCATTATGGTACAGTATTAATTTTGTCAGTAACTTCTCATTTGTCAACAGTCCCAGATATTCCTAATGAGTCATCTTAATTAAATCAGGAGACGTGATTTGTATTGAACATTTCAATATTCTGAACTGTAACTAATGATGTTATAATTAAAAGCCAAAGGGTAAAAAGAAATAACTAACCAAATATATTGGCGATCAACATCAAGTAGATCAATTGAATGTTGGCTCAATTGATTGTCGACCAATCCGTCTAACACAGAAGCCATTATTATCAGAAGTTCTTGGTAATTTTCTTTATTTTCCTAATTGGGACAAAACAAAGAATATAAAATACTTGTAAGAATTCACTTCACTTGGCGCCATTCTCCCATCTTCCTGTCTCACGATCTGCCTCATTCTCTTTCCTTTTTCTAACAAATACACTATAATTACAATTGTTATAAATTTCAATAAAAAAACTTTTTGTAATGATCGATAAATATATCAATCATTATAATTAATAGGCAGTAAGTTGTGAATGTTAAACTTGGCCAACCAAACGCAAGTAATCACTGGCATCGCCGTTTGTCAAGAAGTGCACCGTAGACTACTCCATCTTCTCACACAGAATCTGCAGACGTTGTCGCGTACTAGACCAAGATTGTTTAACGAGTTTGGAAACCTGTTTGCAGCCTAGATTTGTGCAGATTATCCGAAGCTTCTCAGAAGTTTCTTAATCTGCCTCAGTCTTGGGATGGTTGTGGTTTCTTGGGTTTTGCCTTATTTCTGAGCTTTTCTAGAAGAGAAACTTTAGATTTAACTATCTTATTTTTTATCTATAGTTTTTTCTAAAAATATTTTAGTTTTATTATGTATGTATCGCCAACAAATATTGGGTATGTCCAGAAAAGTAGAGGGTCTATCCAGAGATCTGTAATGATGGGTGTACGCCCTTGACCCTTTGAAATTAGTTTAGTGAAGGGCACCAAGGGACCCCTTTAGGGCAGTACTACATGGCCTGCCTAAAGTGAAGAGAATTTCCATTTAAAACGAGTCGCCAAGTTCTGTGTGTTCACTCGACCCGTCGTTCTTCCTGCCGTTAAATGTTGAAAGGGACTTTTTATCGCTCTCTCTCGCTATATATATATGTATATATAAAGTACGGTTTATACATTGTACCAACATATCTAAAAACAACTCACATAATTCTGCAATGTCTTTTTACTATGTACCACCAGAAATATAAAACATTCATTTACAAAAAAATAAATATGTTAGTTGTTTGGAGGCTGTGGTAATTATATCGATTTTAATATATTTATTTTGAATTTATTAACAACAACAACAACAACACCAGTTACACAGACAACATATTACATATTAAATAACACAAATAAATAAATAAAAATTAAAAAAGTAAGATTTTTATTTTCTCTTACTTGTATATTGTAATTGTGTCAAATTTTCGACATTGAGACTAATCGGAAATACGCGTTTTGAAATCCCCTGAGTAGGAAACAGTGGTTTTTAGAAAATGGTCTTTGTGTGTGTGTGTATGTGAACAGCATTTGTGAACAGCGACGGAAGTAGAAGTTTTACCGATACCCAGTAACTTCCCCTCAAAAGAAAATTGTTTTTAGAACTAGGTCAGTACTGAGAATAGCGAAACCCAAAAACGAAAAATCGCAAAATTTTTTACAACAATAATTACTTGATTACTAATTCAATTACTTGGACGATTCTTGCCATTTTTGGGAAGTTTTGCATTTAACTTTTCTTATATGCAGCTTATATATCTGTCTGTATCCATCATTTTTCTTTCAAGCAGTTCCCCGGCAAAATTGATA